>JAXDDX010000108.1:495000-497500 GCA_034670405.1 Hoplostethus atlanticus | reverse complement strand
CCACCCCAACTCCATTATTCCTCCCTTTACCACACCACCTCCCAAGACACCAACAGGGAAGCTATAGCACACTGGATGAAATCAAGTCTTCTGGAGAGGGAAAGAGAAAGACAACCCGGTGAAAGCCTTGCCTTGATATAGTTGACAAAGCGAGTGCTGAGCGCCAACTGGTCCTTCAGGGCTTCCGTAGGGCTCTCCTCAATCAGACGTACGGAGTCAGAGTTTGGGTCTGCTGGAATGGAGACGACATCAACCATGAGTGAAAAGAACAAATGTATAAACTACAGATGTCCTCCCAGAAAGAGGGACTTGTTTAAATTAGAGAATAAAACGTCTTTGTTTTCTCCGTCCACACGACCCCGCGAGGTCGCCGTTTTCAGATGTATCCACTTGGGAGAGTGTTTTCAGGAAGCTCCGTTTTCAGGGTTTGAAAATGTCGGTGTAGTGTGGACCGGAGGAGAAATAAATGTGTTCTCTAAGTGTGGACGAGGCCTGAGAACGCTACGACAGGTTAGGAAGGTCTTTTAAAGCTGCGATCAGATAGGAGGCTTTTCTCTCATGCTCCAATGTCGGCAAACGCCCAGCCCTGTTTTCAGATCAGTAAAGCTGGTCCTCCATCAGCTCTGACCTGATTGAGGCAGATTGAGGTGGTCTATTTAAAATCTGTCTGGGGACCTGGAGGATCCATCACTTTCACTAATAGAGCAGCCCAGATACTCAGACAGGAAGAGCCACAGTTAGAAGGACATGTCCAAGTCCCATCATGCATCAGCTCCTTACTCCAACACCATCCCATCCCAGAGACTCCCAGAGATATAAACGTCCCAGGTCTTATTTCTTTATCACTGAGGACACTTTTACTGCTGCTGCACCTTTTCTCCATCACTATGAGGAATTGTTTGGAAAATTCAAGTTTTGCTTGAGCCATCAGATGTTGTAACTACTGGAATAAGACACATTACTGTCAGCAGGATGGATGGATATGGAGATATGGAGAACACTGTTTTGTTGTAATGTAAAAGGTCATATGAGGTCAAAGCTGTTTAATGTAGACTTTGTTAAAATGTGATCAATCAACCTAATCAACAGCCCATGAGAGGCTATAGGAGCATCCCTACCAAAAACAACTTCCAAGGACAATATCACTCACACACACACACACACACACACACACACACACACACACCCCAACAGAAGTCCGGAAAGGTCTCTGCTGTCTGGCTTCCTGTCTTCCTGTGTGACAGCAGAGGAGAGCAACAGTGTTGTTCTGTCACCAGGACTTCCTATACACTATCTGCTGTGTGTGTGTGTGTGTGTGTGTGTGTGTGTGTGTGTGTGTGTGTGTGTGTGTGTGTGTGTGTGTGTACCTGTCAGGGAGCTGATGTGTTCGCTGGAGTCGTCCTTGCTGATTCCCTCCTCCTCGGTGATGTGGCTCATCGGGACGTTGAGGCTCAGACTGTCCTCGTCTGACGGCTGCAGACCAACAGACCAACAACACTCAACATGTATACTGTCTAATAAATAGAACGTTTATCCTCATACTTTTATTATTTCAGCTGTTTTTATCTCTCGTCTTCATCATATGAAATGTGTGAAATCTGATCTGATGAGGAACAAATGAAGGTTTTCATACTGAAAGGCTGTCAGACTTCAGAGGGAGGAGACCGTGAGAAACAGTCCTGTATCATTCAAAAACCCATACATCCATTTTAGAGAAATGTTACTACCTGAAATTCACCCGTCGGTAAAACCCCGACGACTCCACGCTAAAAAACAACTACTTCTGCATCTCACAGTAAACGTCTGTGACTCATACTGAGCTTTACTTTCACAACCAGTGTCAGTTTTTACAAATACTGTAAATCTGAAACTCTTGATGTACTGAAGCAGGGAGTCAAGATGGCGAGGGGAGAAACAAGATGGACGTATCAGAGACTAAAACACAAAACAACCTGAACAACCCAACCACTGATCCTGTAGTTACTACAACACAACAACATGCTGACGGTAGTGTTGGTTCCCTGCTGAGTCAGTATCATCTTTTAAAATCAATTTCTTCTTTTTCCATTTTTAATTACTTTACTTTACTTTGATACTTGAACTACTTTTCTTTTACGTTTCCTATTTTTCTTTTCTTCTTTTCAGGCCTTCCAGGTTATATAAGTGTTATATAAATAAAGTTATTATGGTAATAAATAATAATAATAATCAAAATAATAATGAGAATCATAATAATAATGATAATAATAATAATAATAATGATAATAATGACAATAATAATGATAATAATAACGGTAATAATAATAACAATAACAATAATAATAATGATGATAATAAAAATGATAATAATAATGATGATAATAATAGCGATAATAATAATAATAATAATGATGATAATAATAATAATGATGATAATAATAATAATGATAATAATAACGATAATAATAATAATAATAATAATGATGATAATAATAATAATGATGATAATAATAACGATAAT
>JAXDDX010000108.1:467500-492500 GCA_034670405.1 Hoplostethus atlanticus | reverse complement strand
TTCTAGGTTAGTAACTGGGTGTGTTTCTCCTCCTCATGGGATCTGAAACAGCTGCAACCAAACCGGTCTGGTTCACCGGAGGTTCGCTGCTGGGATCAGCATCCAACACACCTCCAACACGCCTCCAACACGCCTCCAACCTCCAACACGCCTCCGACACACCTCCAACACGCCTCCGACACGCCTCCGACACGCCTCCAACACACCTCCAACACGCCTCCAACCTCCAACACGCCTCTTACACGCCTCCAACCTCCAACACGCCTCCAACACGCCTCAAACCTCCAACGCGCCTCCAACACACCTCCAACCTCCAACACGCCTCCGACACACCTCCAACACGCCTACGACACACCTCCGACACGCCTCCAACACACCTCCAACACGCCTCCAACCTCCAACACGCCTCTTACACGCCTCCAACCTCCAACACGCCTCCAACACACCTCCAACACGCCTCCAACACGCCTCAAACCTCCAACGCGCCTCCAACACACCTCCAACCTCCAACACGCCTCAACACGCCTCAAACCTCCAACACGCCTCCAACATGCCTCCACCCTCCAACACGCCTCCAACACACCTCCAACCTCCGACACGCCTCCAACACACCTCCAACCTCCAACACGCCTCCAACATGCCTCCAACACACCTCCAACACGCCTCCAACACGCCTCCAACCTCCAACACGCCTCCGACACACCTCCAACACGCCTCCAACCTCCAACACGCCTCCAACACACCTCCAACACGCCTCAAACCTCCAACGCGCCTCCAACACACCTCCAACCTCCAACACGCCTCAAACCTCCAACACGCCTCCAACATGCCTCCACCCTCCAACACACCTCCAACACACCTCCAACCTCCGACACGCCTCCAACACACCTCCAACCTCCAACACGCCTCCAACATGCCTCCAACACGCCTCCAACACGCCTCCAACCTCCAACACGCCTCCAACACACCTCCAACCTCCAACACGCCTCCAACACACCTCCAACCTCCAACACACCTCCAACACGCCTCCAACATGCCTCCAACACACCTCCAACCTCCAACACGCCTCCAACACACCTCCAACACACCTCCAACACGCCTCCAACCTCCAACACACCTCCAACACGCCTCCAACCTCCAACACACCTCCAACACGCCTCCAACATGCCTCCAACACACCTCCAACCTCCAACACGCCTCCAACACACCTCCAACACACCTCCAACACACCTCCAACACGCCTCCAACATGCCTCCAACATACCTCCAACCTCCAACACGCCTCCAACACACCTACAATCTCCAACACGCCTCCAACACACCTCCAACCTCCAACATGCCTCAGACACGCCTCCAACCTCCAACACGCCTCCAACCTCCAACACACCTCCAACCTCCAACATGCCTCCAACACGCCTCCAACCTCCAACACGCCTCCAACCTCCAGTTGGATGAACTCAGAAACTGGAGGCCGATAAAAACGAGGCTGGTTTTCTTGACATTTTGGAGAAACAAGGTTTCCTGACACCAGCGATAAACTGGTTCAGCAGACTTCAATGGTTGGGGGTTAAATTCCCTGTGTCGCTCAGTGGCTAAAGCAAGTGTGTGTGTGTGTGTGTATCGTTTACTTCAGAGCTGCCAGTGCATGGGTTTATGTGGATCCCAACCACTCAGCAGGAACCTATTAAAACCCCAAGCAGAGAGAGAGAGAGAGAGAGAGAGAAGAGAAAGAGAGAGAGGGAGAGGAGAGGAGAGGGAGGAGGGAGAGGGAGAGGGAGAGGAGAGGGAGAGAGAGAGAGAGAGAGAGGGAGAGAAGGCCATGACTCTTGTAAACCTCTCATAACCAGAGTTGGACCAATTCTACTCTTCTTTGCCAAAAGTTAAAAATAACCCCTGTAGAGCAAACCACAGTCAGCCTGGGGCGAGAGACATAGCCAACACACGGGAGAGAGAGACAGCTGACATTCACACAATGCATTTATTTATGGTGTTGTGCTGGTTTGCATTAGAGCAATACTGTGTGTGAGCGAGAGAGAGAGAGAGAGAGAGAGAGAGAGAGAGAGAGAGAGAGAGAGAGACACACACACACACACACACACACACACACACACACACACTGTGACTGGTTAAAGTGTTCTATAAATAAACTTGACTTTGCTTGACCTGTGTGTGTGTGTGTGTGTGTGTTTGTGTGTGCATGATTTCAACTTTCAACTCCCTAAACGAACTCGAACACAAACAGTAAAGACCAATGTGGGTTTGCGGACACAAACCGAGCTTGAGGGAGTTGTATTCTGCACACTGCCAGTGGCGCGTCGCTAAAGAGGCAAAACAATGATTACAGCATTACCCTGACGCTCCCCGTACTTCAAATCACTTGCAGAGGCTAAACTCTGAGCCGAGGGCTGAAGGTCTCCTCTGTGACAGTCAAACATCTTTAACATGTCAAGAACATGTTGAGAAGAAAATACAAAAGCAACTACGCTGAAATACCTTCAAAGATTACCAACACCGATGTGTATTATCTGTAACTCTCTATATTACATTCCCCATGGGTTACCCCTACGCCCTCCCTCTTCATACTGTATATCTGATAATGCGTTGTCTGGCGGCCATATTGGAGGTCCTCAGCTCTTGGCAACAACCGCTGACTGCATTATTAAACTTGCAACTAATCATTTCATCACTGATACATCTGAGTGATTTTTATGTTTAGCTAGCTAGCTACCAGTGTGTTCAGGTTAACTAGCTGACTCTTCTCCAGCTCCAACTCAGAGTGTTTTGGAGTAGAGACTAGGGCTAAAGACAAGACAGTTTACTGAGTCACAGTAACCTACATTTGGAGACAAATCTACCTGATCACACTGATCACTTTTACTGAGAACGTTAGTGGATGATCTACAGACACACCACAACTATAAAAATACCCTACATGGTCATCGAACATCTCATTCCAAAATCAAAATGGAAGGCTTTCCGTTAGATGTTGGATCATTGCTGCTGATTTGCTTCCATTCAGCCACAAGAGCATCAGTGAGGTCGGTACTGATGCTGGGCGATGAGGCCTGGCTCGCAGTCGGCGGTCCAGCTCATCAAGGTGTTGGATGGGGTTGAGGTCAGGGCTCTGTGCAGGCCAGTCACGTTCTTCCACACCAATCTCCACGAACCATTTCTGGAGGGTCCTCTCTTTGTGCACGGGGCCGTCGTCATGCTGAAGCACCGAATCATCATCATGTCTTTGTATGCTGTAGCGTTGAGACTTCCCTTCACTGGAACTCAGGGGCCCAAATCATGAAAAACACCATCATTCCATTATATACACTAGAAGGGGAGTCAGCCTACCTTTGGCCATGTAGTGTCTCTTTTTCTAACCATTATTTGTGCACCACTAACTCTCTGATGGACCTTCATGGCACCAGCAGTGGTTGCTGGGAGATTTGTGACGCAACTGCAAAGACTCCATCTCTCAAATGTTGGAACTCCCTGTAACGTGGTCATGTTCTACTCTTCTAACGTTTCCAGTACAATCGATGCAACCCGTCACCAGAAGGTCCCGGGTTCAATCCCTGAAACAGTCAATGTTGTCAACATGTGTATGTGTCCTGTTGAAGTGCCCTTGACCAAAACACTGAACCGCTACCCGCTTATTCATTGTAAGTGGCTCTAAGATTGTAGAACTGTAGAACACCTTTTTGGCAAAGCTGTTACCGAAAAGATGCCTAACAGGTGACATGGAGTTGGGCACATTGTCTACTTGTTGATCCTCGGTGTGGTAAATGATCTTCATCCAACCTCACTAGTAGGCTACAAGGTTTGATTGGTTTGTAGTATTTAACTGTGTGATATCTTCAAGAGACTGTACGTAGTATAATCATTGCGTTTTTGTTATTTTTATTGGACGCTCTCTGTTCTCGGTATTGCTATCAGATGTAACCTAACTAAGCCTGATGCCATGGTGATGTTTTTGGCAGAGAGGAAAATGAAAGGGGGCTTTTAGCTTTCATCAGCTTCCACAGATCTCCAGTTATGAGCTCGTCTCTCTTACACTAGCCTCCATCCACCCCCAGCCTGGCTAACCTTTTCAAACCAACCACCAACAATCCCGGTGGTCTTATCTCAGTAGCTCTCCGGTGTCTGAGAGACGTCAGCAGGAGTTCAACAGATATTAATTCAAGAACAACATCCCTCCCTTCCTCAGGGCTGCCGTCCAATCTCCGCGCTCCAGCCTCCCGTGTCGCCTGGCGTCGAGCTGCCGCGCCAGATCACGGCTCATCAATCAATCCCGGAGATGGAGATAAAAGTGAAGCAAAAGAATATGCAACGCTGAGGGAAACACAGCAGTAAATTTAGACAGACTTGACAAGCTAAGGCGCAGGGACGAGGTTGGATGAATCCTCCAGAAAATACTCTTCGTTAAATCACTCTGGCTGATTCTATCGAGAATAAAAAACGATGTGCCCAACTCCACGGCGGGTCTCCAGGGCTGTCACAAACCCTTAGGAAAGTGGTTAGGAAGGACCCACCACCATGTTGGAACGGTGACAACAAATGAAAGACTTTGATGTCATTGCCTCTTTCTCCCTGGCAAAATAAAACCATGCTCATTTTCTGTGGCGTGGAAGGGTGTTCAATCTGTTCTGTAAAGGAGTTCCTACACCTTTCTCACACTATTCCAGACCATAGAGGTTATTACACACATCTAGGAGCCATTTCTACAGGAATGCAGGTTTTCTCAACTGTATATAAAGCACCATCAAAGAGAGGATCAGTAAAGCATTTGGACTGCTGAGGACAACAGAGCTGTAAATCTAGACAGACTGAAGGAGTAGAGGCACGTTCTGGAAAATATTCATCCTCCAGCTTTAGTCCATCAAGTCAACTTTATAGACGAGTTTCCTTTGAACCTGCAGTGGAAATGGACTGAACAGGCATGCTGTTGTTAAGCAACGTCCTGCTTCACCTTCACAGTTACACACATGAACCCCTGGGAGCTGACCAGTACAACCACAGTGTTTACTGGTTCCACTGGGAGCTGACCAGCACAACCACAGTGTTTACTGGTTCCACTGGAAGCTGACCAGTACAACCACAGTCTTTACTGGTTCCACTGGGAGCTGACCAGTACAACCACAGTCTTTACTTGTGGCCACTGGGAGCTGACCAGCACAACCACAGTCTTTACTGGTTCTACTGGGAGCTGACCAGCACAACCACAATCTTTACTGGTTCCACTGGGAGCTGACCAGTACAACCACAGTCTTTACTTGTGGCCACTGGGAGCTGACCAGCACAACCACAGTCTTTACTGGTTCCACTGGGAGCTGACCAACACATCCACAGTCTTTACCGGTGGCCTCGACGGTAGACGCTGCGTAAGGTTCTCATTGACGGTCTCAACCCAGCGGTTCCTCCTGGTCTGACAGATCGGGTCTCGCTGAGCTTCTGTCATGGCGACGAGCCCAAGAGGGTTGTGGTTGTCACCGACTGGCTCAGACCGGTCTGAGGTCAAACTGAGGCTAAGGTATATTTTGGGGGAATGGGTGTGGTAGCACATACAGAGGGTTGTGTGGTCTAAACACAGCAGGATATGTTCATCTCCAGCTGAGCAGGCCACCTTCTGTATCTGTATTTCTAGATGTACCTTCTGCGTTTCAAACCCACCTTCTTGGAGGACTTACAGAGGAGGTCTACGGTCTAGATCTATCATACATGAAGGAACCACCTTGTTGACCAACTCACCTTCTGGCAGGACACAGAGAAGATTTCGGCGTACATTTAGTTCTCGTAGCGCCTTGAGTCGGCCGATGTGGCGAGGAAGAGCGGTGATCTCATTACAGCTGATATCCTGCAGAGACAGGAGACAGCCAATCAGAGGGGTTGACTTCGTTGACTTTCACTACACGACAGAGGAAATTATTTTCCGAGTAACATTTATACATCATCGGCTTTTCTAAATGCTCAGTTGATTCTCCACCATGCTCATAAAACCAAAGCGGTGACTGGTCAATCTTTAACTATGTCTGGGTTTATAGTATTTGCACATACAAATGATAAAAACTGAAAAAAGAGAGAAGAAATACAAACCGGACAAATGAAACAACAGATTAATACAGATGTGTAATAGATATCAGAACTCAGAGAGGAGAATGAGGAAACAACAAAATGAACTGAAGTAGTGAGTGAGGGAGGGAGGGAGGTGTGTTTTCTCATCCTGTCATTTCTCTCCTCTCATTTCCCCGACTCTCCCTTCCCTTCCTTCCTCATCGCCTCTTCTTTCATTTCCTCCCATCTTTTCACATACTGTCTTTACACTCCCTTCCTCTTCCTCTTCCCCTTGCTCTCCTCATTGCTCCCTCCCTGATCCCCATCTGTCATCTTCTTCACCCCATCTTCATCCTCTTCTTTACCTGTGTAACCTCGTTTCTGTGTCTTTTGCTTGTCTTAATTCTGAAGCACTTTGTAGACTTTGTTTTTAAAAAGTACGATAGAAATAAAGTTAGATATAATATATATACAGTATATAATTATTGTTATCATTCCTCCAGTGGTCTTAAATGGTTTTCTCAGAAGTTTTGTTTCTCTTCCTGGTTCAACAAGGTTTCTACACCTTCCAAGACTATCCAGGACATGAGGTACAATTTCCATGACCAATTTATTCAGAGTCTTAACGTTGAATATGGTGTTATTATAGGACCAGGACAGAGGACCATGACTCTACTTGGTTTCATCACTTCTCTATTTTCCTAATGTCCAATCTCTTCCTTCCCTCTCACTTCCTTGTCCCTCCTCTCCTCCCCCTTTCCTCTCTTCCGCTACACCCTCCATCCTGTCCTTAAGACCTTTGGTATCTGAGGTCCCAGTCAAGTTGACTCTTTCTCCGCCCATCCTTTGCTATATCCTCCCCTCCTCTCCCTCCATTTTGTTTTAATAGACCTTCTACTACTCCCCCTTTCACCTCTTCTCCTCCTCCATCCTTACTCATTCCCTCCATCCCACCTCACCAGTTAAACAACACTAAAAAACAGGACTTCATCAGATCCAAAGAGAACCTATAAAACAAAACCTTAGGGTTCCTCACAAGAAAACATATCCCTGAAGGGTTTATAGAAGCACCATCAGTCATTATTAAGGGGTTCCTCAGGGAACCTTCTTGGGTTCCCATATGGTTGCAATGTGAAGAATCCCTAATGGTTCCCGGAAGGGCTTTTACTTTTCAGAGTGTCGGTCTGGTTCCAGTCATTTTAACCTCCACTGGAGAACAACAGTGTTACATAACAGCAGACAGCAGCTCCCACCCGACACAAAACTATTTGCTGAGTCTGATCCTGGCACACACACACACACACACACACACACACACACAGATACAAAGAGAAACACTCATACATAAACACATACAAACCATACACACACACACACTCACTTCACATGCACAGCCAGTGAAACACACTTTATTAACGTAATAACTTCATATTTCAGTCACTCAACATTTCAAGTTTAAAAACGTCATTCTTTTTTGCACACACACACACACACACAGTGCACTATTACATTAATGTACACACACATCTCTCACACACACACACACAGGAACAGAGCCATAGTAAGACAACGTAAGAGATGGGGATGTCTACGATGTATGCATTCACACACACACACACACACACACACTCTTACCAGCTCCATGAGGTTGTGTAGCTGTCCGATGGTCTCTGGCAGGCTGACCAGTTTGTTGTTGCTGGCGTTGAGGACCCTCAGGGGTAAACCACACAGACAGGCTGGCAGAGACGCCAGCTGGTTACGACTGGAGGCAGAACACAAGACACACCTGAGCCGAGCCTGCACCACCTACTCAACAGGGCTTTTACCTTGTTGAGTCCTCAACATGAGTTTAAACCAATTTCTCCACTAGGAACTTTTTGCACTGAAACTAAAACTTTGCGCATCGGCGGCTCCAAATGGCAAATTGGGTTTTTTGTTTTACCTGCAAAGATGTGTCATTTCACTGTTTTTACCGTTGGATTTTATTGATGTTTTTACCACTTCACTCTTATCACTGAGCACATAAACTCAACTAATATATAAACATATACACAATAAACATATAAGGTGCTATAATACAATGTAAATACAAAAGATATAAATGACCTTTTTAATGTAATATTATATAATATAAAACCAATTCCACAGACTATCAGGACCTGGTCTGACTGGACCGATGTTCAAAACCCAGCTGTGACTTCCAGGAACAGAATACATGAAAGCTGTTTTGACTAATTCATTTCTGACCTTTGGGACGGATCGTAAAACTTCCGTCTGATCATAAAAGTAATTTCCACCCAATGTTTCAAGAGGCAGCAACACATGGATGTCTTAAAACGAGATGACAGAGGACAGCAAACTGTTGACTGTTACTGAGAACAGAGAGCCTCATGGGAAAAATTAACTGGCACATGAACACTTCCCTTTTCCAACACACACTTCTGCCTCAGGTGGTGTGTGTGTGTGTGTACACACACACACGCACACACGCACACAGTCACAATGGAAAAAGTGTAATGTTAGACTTTGAGTTATTGGACGTTTTACGTTGGAGAAGATTCAGCGAGGCCTCGATCCTCTCTGTGTGTGTCTGCTCTGTATTTTGCTCTGGAAACGTCTAGAAAGATCTCTCTCTCTCACCCTCTCTCTCTCTCTCTCTCTCTCTCTCTTTCTCATCCATCTCTTAGTTTCACTATGGGTCCCCACTCAGGACACTCAGTGGTTCATACGTTACCCTTTATCAGAACAAAGCCCGTCCTGTCAGACGGACGGTGGCCTGCCAGGGACACTCAAGCCCTGAAAATAAATCTGCATTATAATGTCTTCCTGAAGAAGACATAGCTTCCTGTTTTGACAGGCCGTGAGAGGCTCTGTGTGTGTGTGTGTGTGTGTGTGAGCGTGCATGTGCATGTGTGTGTGAAACTAAAAGCCTCAAATTCAGATGTGATTATCCTTCCTCTCCATCAGATAAAGACTTTCTGTCTAAAGTGTTTAAGAATATTGGACTCATCATCTTGTGATGTCGCAATGGGTTTAAACACACACACACACACACACACACACACACACACACACACACACACACACACACACACAATAGCCTTCATCAGTCATTTACCTCCTGCCTTTCCAGCCAAATCAGCATTTAAAGTTGTAATGAAATTGATCATTCATTAAATTACTGATTAACTCGGTAATATGGGACTGGAGTGTGTGTGTGTGTGTGTGTGTGTGTGTGTGTGTGTGTGTGTGTGTGTGTGTGTGTGTGTGCATAAATTCTAAATCACGCGTGCATGAAGTGGATATCTGTTCCGGTCCATGAGGTGAGAGAGTTTCTGAGCTGCACCAGTAACTGATTGATCAGCCTTGATTTAAACATGAAGGACAGGAAGAGAGAGAGAGAGAGAGAGAGAGAGAGAGAGAGAGAGGGAGAGGGAGAGAGAGAGAGAGGGAGAGAGAGAGGGAGAGAGAGAGATGGTCAGGGCAAGAGTGACATACAGACGATGAATGACATACACACAAAACCAATCAATATACTAGAATCTGTGTGTGTGTGTGCGTGTGTGTGTGTGTGTGTGTGTGTGTGTCAGATGTCTGTCGGACATGACCGTCCATTGAATGCCAGTCATGCATGTTGACCTGACAAGCTTTACTGCAGCATTGTTGGTACCACACACACACACACACACACACACACACACACACACACACACACACACACACACACACACACACACACACACCTGCCAGTGACTCATACAATGGCATAATAACAACACAGCATTGGCAAAACAGAGGAAATGTTCTGACCGTAAGCCAACAGACCAGTCTGGTCACTTTGAAGGACAATGACACTGAAGTCTCACATCGTCACGGTAACCAGACAGCACATACTGAAGCTACATGAAGCAATATATCAGGGTCATGTTACTGGTTCTACCTGGTGGAATGACTGTGAACCAGTGAGACCATGGAGACGACTGGTAGCCTCTATCTCACACCAGTGGTGTTGTTAGCGCTGGTGTTTCTCCACATTAAGACTACATTTCCCATCAGCCCCGTGGCTTCCTGTCCCCCCTCCCCCTCCCTGGCATCTTTGTCTTTCCTGAAGAGGATCAACATGTGGAAGTGATTTCTCCATCTTCCTTTCTCTCCTTCCTCCATCTGCCGTCTCCAGAAACTCTTTATCTTTAGCTCCGTTAGCGCTGGAAGAACAGCGCCCTCTTCCTGTTTGGTGCCGTAAAGCAATCCAGCAGATTTGTAGACAATGTAGAATACAGAGTAGAGGCTGCTAGAGGCTGACAGAGGCTGACAGAGGCTGACAGGCTGGTAGAGGTTGGTAGAGGCTAGTAGAGGCTGGTAGAAGCTGCTAGTGTGATGATGATGACTGATGACTCTACATTGATGTGGTGATGGTTAATGTGATCCACGTAGCACCTTTAAAATCTTATTCCTAAACCACAATTAAAGAGTTAAATTCCACAGTTAAAGTTTAAGATTTTTAAGATGATATCACTGTTATCATCTTTAACCAAAGACCTGAATTGAACTACCTTTTAAAAAGTACCATAAATTGTTTTCATTTACTAGCTAGGTAGCTAAGAGTAGGTGTGTGTGTGTGTGTGTGTGTGTGTGTGTACCTGAGGTTTAAGGAGGTGAGGGACTGCAGGCCGATGATGCTGTCTGGGATGGTCCTGATGCAGTTGTGATACAGGTTGAGCGTTTCCAAGGCAACCAGATGGCAGACCTCTGAAGGGACGTCGGTCAAGCGGTTCTTGGACAGATCTGGAGACACAATACAGGATGACACTGTCAGTAAAGGACATTACCAGATAACTGCTGGTGAAGTGTGGCGACATGAATCCCCAAGGCTCCATCTGCAGTTCAAAACATAAAAACCTTTATTAGTATTATTATTATACAAACGGACAACGCATGTCGACTAGATGGTTTTCATACATTCTGCTGTGGTTGATGTTTTGGTTACTCAAATGCTTTTGCTGCTGACCTTCCAGTCACTAGTCAGTCTCTCTACCCTCTCCAACTTCTCCACCCTCTCCAACCTCTCTACCCTCTCTACCCTCTCCAACTTCTCCACCCTCTCCACCCTCTCTACCCTCTCCAACCTCTCCACCCTCTCTACCCTCTCCAACCTCTCTACCCTCTCTACCCTCTCCAACCTCTCCACCATCTCCAACCTCTCCACCCTCTCTACCCTCGCTACCCTCTCTACCCTCTCTACCCTCTCCACCCTCTCTACCCTCTCTACCCTCTCCAACCTCTCTACCCTCTCTACCCTCTCCACCCTCTCCAACCTCTCCAACCTCTCCAACCTCTCCACCCTCTCTACCCTCTCCAACCTCTCCAACCTCTCCACCCTCTCTACCCTCTCTAACCTCTCTACCCTCTCTACCCTCTCTACCCTCTCCAACCTCTCCAACCTCTCTACCCTCTCTACCCTCTCCACCCTCTCTACCCTCTCTACCCTCTCCACCCTCTCTACCCTCTCTACCCTCTCCAACCTCTCTACCCTCTCCAACCTCTCCAACCTCTCCACCCTCTCTACCCTCTCCAACCTCTCTACCCTCTCTACCCTCTCCAACCTCTCTACCCTCTCTACCCTCTCCAACCTCTCCACCCTCTCTACCCTCTCCAACCTCTCTACCCTCTCCAACCTTTCTACCCTCTCCAACCTCTCTACCCTCTCTACCCTCTCTACCCTCTCTACCCTCTCTACCCTCTCCAACCTCTCTACCCTCTCTACCCTCTCCAACCTCTCCAACCTTTCTACCCTCTCTACCCTCTCTACCCTCTCTACCTCCATCCTGTATATTGAACTGACGTCAATCAGGCTCTTAATTCATTTCTGGACAGGAGCATCAATGAGCTTCACACATCGTCATCATGAACTTCCATCCAGCAGAGCTGTAGTTACAACCTCTCGCCCCTAGGTGTCTCATTCACTGACACACTGTAGCATCTAAACACAACAGAGGACCAGAAAGAGGACAGATCTCTGGACAGATCATATCAAGAACAGAACCAGGGTTGTAGTGGTTGGAAACCAAACTAAACCTAAAACAGGACAGATCTCTGGACAGATCATATCAAGAACAGAACCAGGGTTGTAGTGGTTGGAAACCAAACTAAACCTAAAACACCTTTTAGCTTGACATCAATATGAAGTAATATCAAACTGGTGTAAGTTATATCAACATTAAATAAAGTCTTCTTGTTTTGTTCATCCTGGTGGTGATGTCTTATGATGATTACTGACAGGAAGTCACAGTTCAGCCACCTTCTTATTCACCGCTACACCACCAGGCAGGACCTCCATGATGGCTGACTACCTGACCATGACTAACTCACCAGCCAGTCAGTCTACCAGCATGTGGCTGGAGGTCGTTTTCCCACCCTAGACACAGTTTATATACAGATACAACCAAGTCCTAGTTTCAAAATCCTGAAGCTTCTGTAATGAGTCCAACTGTTGTCAAACTCAGTCAGTGTTTGGCAGAGGGGCTGAGGTCAGTCAGTCGCTCAAGGCCAGAATCGGTGACATAACATCCTGCTGTAACTCGGCCACAACAATAACAACTTGAGTTATCAGCAGAAGCCGAATAAGGCGAGGAAACCTCAGGCCAGTTGCTCCTCATTGTTCTGGTGAGGCTGAGGGATCATCAACAACATCGGAGAGGAAACGTTGACTTGGTTGTTTTTTATTATTTGTTTCATTCAGGTGACCAATCACAAGCCAACCAGAAGTCCCATGACTCCCCAGCAGCTGGTTGATTGGTTGAGTTCTGGTAACCTGTCATCCCACCAGGTTAGAGAGTCCAAACCAACCTGGTTCCAGTCTGTCACTTGATCTACCATGATGGACTTGTCTGCTCTTCTCTGGTGTTCATACCAGTTAAGAACACATGAAGAAACATCTGAACATGAGCAGTCAGACTGACAAGTCTCCTTCTACCCATAATGCCTTGTGTTCTGGGGTGGTTTCCTGTAGCTGGTTGGATCCCGTTCTCTCTCCTAACGAACCACCACAGTTCTCTTCTACCCATAATGCCTTGTGTTCTGGGGTGGTTTCCTTGTAGCTGGTTGGATCCCGTTCTCTCTCCTAACGAACCACCACAGTTCTCTTCTACCCATAATGCCTTGTGTTCTGGGGTGGTTTCCTGTAGCTGGTTGGATCCCGTTCTCTCTCCTAACGAACCACCACAGTTCTCTTCTACCCATAATGCCTTGTGTTCTGGGGTGGTTTCCTGTAGCTGGTTGGATCCCGTTCTCTCTCCTAACGAACCACCACAGTTCTCTTCTACCCATAATGCCTTGTGTTCTGGGGTGGTTTCCTGTAGCTGGTTGGATTCCGTTCTCTCTCCTAAAAAAACACCACAGTTCTCTTCTACCCATAATGCCTTGTGTTCTCTTGTTAGAGGACTGAGACGTTTTCAGGCGTCTTGTCGGTTAATGGTGAATGTTGTTGTTCTCACCTGGAGACCAACCAGCTAAAGGAGGAAACGCTGCAGAGGTTAATAAACTATTACTATATAATATAATATAATATAACTATTACTATCTATTCAGTACTGCAGCCAATACTTTCATGCAGTAGAGCCCAGTTGGTATATCGTCACCAGACCTTTCCTTCTAACGTTCATTTTCCAAACCACTCCTCTTGGCATCTGAGCCACACTGGTCTTTCTACCATGGCTTCATGTGTACTTCCACATGGAGGGCAGCATTGCATCATGGGCCGCAGTGAGAGGAAGTGCTATTTAAAACAGAGCGGCTGAGAAACAAAGAGCCAGTCGATCCTCAGAACAAACACAGCAGCTCTGACTCAACGGCTGGCCGCACGTATACCGCTATTACTGGTAGTGAGGCTGTGTGTGTGTGTGTGTGTGTGTCTGAGTGTGTCTTGAAGAATGTTTAGCTCCATGTCAGTGTGTGTGTGTGTGTGTGTGTGTGTGTGTGTGTGAGACTCCTCCTACAGCACACTGAAAGGCACGCTGAGGTTCAGTAGTTCTACTGACGATAATGAAAACCCACCGATGCTTCAGTACATCAGACCTCCACCAGACACATCAGACCTCCACCAGACCTCCACCAGATACATCAGACCTCCACCAGACACATCAGACCTCCACCAGACACATCAGACCTCCACCAGACACATCAGACCTCCACCAGACACATCAGACCTCCACCTGACACATCAGACCTCCACCAGACACATCAGACCTCCACCAGACCTCCACCAGACACATCAGACCTCCACCAGACACATCAGACCTCCACCTGACACATCAGACCTCCACCAGACACATCAGACCTCCACCAGACCTCCACCAGACACATCAGACCTCCACTTGACACATCAGACCTCCACCAGACACATACTACTACTACCACCACTGCTCTCTTCAACCCTGCCTTCATCATCTTGGTCTTTTCATTGGAAAGTGATAAATAATCAATAATAAATAATGCTGATCCTGAATCAGTTTCTCTGTCTGGTGTCTTTAAGAGGTGAGCGTTCAAACCAGCAGCACAAAGACAAACACACCAGACAGCCTGGATTAGCATCATCTGGACAGTAACACACACACACACACACACACAAACACACACACACACACACACACACACACACACACACACACACACACAACCAGCAGCAGTGACAGCTCTGTCAATATGCTGTATAGCAGGGATTAGAACGATGATCCACCATCTGGGCTACTTTCACATCCATTGTGTCGGCAACTGTGTGTGTGTGTGTGTGTGTGTGTGTGTGTGTGTGTGTGTGTGTGTGGTGTGTGTGTGTGTGTGTGTGTGTGTGTGTGTGTGTGTGTGTGTGTGTGTGTGTGTGTGTGTGTGTGGGTGGGTGGGGGGGTTTCCACAATGTAATTCTCTCACACTAAACACCATCGCTGAGTGATAGGTGTCGTAACCCTGCTATCAGCTTGTTCACACCCCCGCCCGAGGTTAGAATGGACCGCCCCAGCAGTCGTCTGGGCCAAACCATGTATTATGTGTGTGTGTGTGTTCCTGCAGACAGCATCACTACTTTGTATGAAGCTCGTCCTATGAAAGGTATGAATGAACTCACCATGAGGTCAACATCTAATCAGCTTCAGTTCCTCGAACACACACAAGTACACACAGCCTACAGTAAGGAGGTCAGGGGTCAGAGGTCACGACACCCTGACATTACATGTATTACTACATGTAACTACTCCTGTGACACATCCTGAGAAAAGAAACAAATGAAAATACACTGTAAAGAAATGAAAGCAGCATGATAATAAAGACGTGGAGATGTTTGCAACCAGTCTACTGTGTCAATGTGCCTTGCTCCAGGGCAGCTCAACAGTAGTGGCGTTTCCCCAGCCAGTCTGGGATTCAAACCGGCAACCGTCCCCTCACAAGCCTGCCTCTACACCCAGAGACGTTTCTTCCAGCGTACAGGAGGCGAGGCTGAAATCCTTCCAGCTAACTTGTTCTGACTTGTTTGGTGGAGAGAGACAACAGAGCCTGGCATGCAGCGGGTTCCCGAGGCTCGGACCGCCATGTTGTTTCTGATCCACTGATAAAGACGGGTAACGTCTATCCTGCGTTCAGCCTGTACACAGTGGCTCGCGTCTCTCCACCAACCAGCTACATATATGTTTTACCCTTCAGGCATTTAGCTGAAGCTCTCATCCGAGCCACTAGTGATGAGTGGAAGATCAGAAGCTTCAGCTCTAGATCACCAACATCCAAGAGCCACAGAGCGCTGCCAGCATCCCTCAACCACAAGAACCATCACAAAAGCACTCCAGACTGTCCCTCGTACCTTCTGGCAACTACAAGAGAGCAAGAGAGGAGCATCAGTAGTTCAGCAAGTAGAACTTCTCCAATTCCTCCAACTTGACGGCTCATGCTGGCATCGCTCCCTGATGAGGAACAGAGATCTTGCTAACGGATCAGATTTCGATTTCTTGTTCCTCAAATGTAATACCACGTTTCCCATAAGCCCTGTTGCTTCCTGTTTCAAAGGAGGATGCTGCTGCTTGACCGTCCTCCCTCACTGTCGTGTCGCTCCGTTTGTCCTGGAGAGCCAGAAGAGGGATGAGAGATAACAGCCAACATGCATTCAGACCAGGTAGAATAGTGGAACTGGGATAAAGCTTTTACTTTGAAAGGGTTCCTGCCACATTGGCCCCGGTGGCCGGTAGAGGTCTTGTTTGTTAATGGTGACTATACTAGTGTCTCAGATGAGTGTGGTCAAGATGTATTGATGTTAAAATCCAACATGCTTCACCTTTGATTCAGTAGGAGGGTGAGAGCTCAGTGGTTATGAGACCTGCTGACTCACTAACTGAATTAGTTACTTTCTTTCATACAGTCTTACTTTCTTACGAACTTCTTTACTTTCTGTTTTACTAATCTACTTTCTTTATGATTCCTCCTCTTTCTCTTTCTCTCTCACAGGTCTCGTCTTTTCTTTCAATCCTATTCACTGTCAGTATGAAAATAAAGAACAATATTGCCAAGGAGTCTATTTCCCTTCCCCTTGTATCAGTGAGGTTTACTGCTAGTAATCAGATTACTACGTTCACATGGTTTGAAGTCATTTCTCCAGTAATCCACTTTCCATGGAGCCGACATCAGAGCGTCTCCCAGCACTTCCTCGCCTGCTTCACACATCTCGGTTGGGAGCTTAATATCGTTTCCTTTGTAAATACGACGGCAGGTTGCTGCGTTCGGTGACCTTTGACCTGCACAGTTCATCAAAAGAAATCTGACGGCAGCGTTTACAGGCCACAATGACTTACAAGATCAAGCAGAAATGTAGGATTATGACTTTACTCCAATTAAGACAGACACACACACACACACACACACACACACACTTTCTAAAGCAAATATAAGTTTCTCTGGCTGTGACTTCCTGTGTCAACAACAGACAACCCCCCCCCCCTCCTCCCACTCACCCTAGCTCTGTGCCCTCTCTGACCAATGACAGGAAGTGACCTCAATGGGGTCATGAGACGGGTCAGTCCTCCTCTGGCGAGGCATGACCTTTGCCCTCCCAAAGAGGAAGGAGAAGAAGGATGCTGGAAGAAGGTCTCACATAACACCAGACATCTAACAGCACTAGGTGACGAGTCTGAAGCCGGTTCAGACCCAGAGAGGCTCAGCAGGTTCCTCCGCCCAGCAGGGGGTCACAATCAAAACACCTTCCACTAGCATGGAACGACATTCTGTTAAAGGCATTCAGCTTCCTGGTTGGTTGTTCCCGTGACATCACCAACGGTTTGTCACACACACACACACACACACACAGGCTGAGGCATGCTGATGTCAGTCCCACTCCAGTCTGGTAGAAGAACAGCTCATTGACAGTCTGAAAGGCTAACATTTTGTCTGCCAATAATAGACACACACACACACACAAACAGGCGTACACACACACACACACACACACAGGATCACACTCACACACACAAACAGGCGTACACACACACACACACACACAGGATCACACTCCTACTCAGAGGAATGCGGAGGCTCAGCAGTTCAGACACAAGAATGCTTCATGCTCCTTATTAACACAGAGCTCTGTCATCAGGCAACGTTTCTTCTTCTACAGGAGGATGAGAGGGAACGAGTGTAGGACAGCAAGGAAGGAAGGAGAGGAGGAAGGAGGAGAGGAAGGAAGGAAGGAAGGAAGGAAGGAGGGGAGGAAACAAGGAAGGAAGGGAGGGAGGAAGGAAGACCACTTCAGGCCTATACTGTAGTAGTCAGGAAGCAACACTGAAAAACATTGTACTCATTTTATTATTACTGTTCATTTATTCCTTTATAATAATAACAATAATAATAGTATTGTTATTATTATTATGTTATTAGCATTGTTATTATTATTAATACGAATAATATATAATATAATATAATAATAATAATAATAATAATGATATAATAACAATAATAACAATAATAATAATTTATTTGATTGTGACATGAATCATATTTTGATCAAATGAATTTTGTTTGTTTTCTAAAAGGACAAAACGAGGCAGCATGAACTGAGTTTTACTGTTCGGTTCAGAAAAATTGGTATCGGTGTAACCTCCTGATCAATACATGGAAGTATAAACTGTGTGTGTGTGTGTGTGTGTGTGTGTGTGTGTGTGTGTGTATGTGTGTGTGTGTGTGTTTTGCAGCTGCATCCTCTGGTTGTACAGGAAAAGGAGAGGCCTCTCCCTGCAGCACACTAATGACAGGCTTTACACTGCGTACACACACACAAGCCGCACGAGCACACACACACACACACACGCACACACACACACACACACACACACACACACACACACACACACACACTTGGAAGAACAGAACTTAACAGGAAAAAAGCAAATAAGAAAAGGGAATTGAAGCTTTAAGTCTTATTTCTTTGTTTCACCATCATCACCATCATCATCATCATCATCATCATCAACTGAGTGTTAAAAACTAAAGAACTGAAGAGAGAGAGAGAGAGAGAGGGATTAATGGGAAGAGTGAAAGAAGCAATAATGAGAAAAGAGTCAGGGATTATACACCCAACCATGACCCAGAATGAATGCTCTGGTGGCACTGTGGTTAGCATTTCACACACACACGCACACACACACACACACACACACACACACACACACACACACGTAAGCATACATATGTGCACACGTACAGGCATGAGCAAACACACTCACAAGGCACATTCTTCTGGATGTTTTATTCTTATGTGGTGAGATTTGGATCCCACAAGATAGCAATACATACCACATATATACCACACACACACACACACACACACACACACACACACACACACTTGCTTTTTAGAAAGAGCAGCAGAATGAGAGGACAGCCTCATCTGGTCCAGAGGCCGGATGTGGGATAAGGCTCACTAAGCTGAACTGCACAGAGATGTTGGCCAGGGTGTGTTGGTGTGTGTGTTGGTGTGTGTGTTGGTGTGTGTGTTGGTGTGTGTGTGTGTGTGTGTGTGTGTGTGTGTGTGTGTGGCAGACGGAGGGGGTTTCTTGGCGGTGTCCTCACCACTTGCTGACTACAAAGGAAGCAGGGATCTCAGAGGGAAGCAGGGTGGAGCTGCTGATGCTGCTGCACCAGCACCAGTACTACCACTACTACTACACAGTAACGAGTACTACAACTTTACTACAACACAGTAACGAGTACTACAACTTTACTACCACTACTACTACACAGTAACGAGTACTACAACTTTACTACCACTACTACTACACAGTAACGAGTACTACAACTTTACTACCACTACTACTACACAGTAACGAGTACTACAACTTTACTACCACTACTACAACACAGTAACGAGTACTACAACTTTACTACCACTACTACAACACAGTAACGAGTACTACAACTTTACTACCACTACTACAACACAGTAACGAGTACTACAACTTTACTACCACTACTACTACACAGTAACGAGTACTACAACTTTACTACCACTACTACTACACAGTAACGAGTACTACAACTTTACTACCACTACTACTACACAGTAACGAGTACTACAACTTTACTACAACACAGTAACGAGTACTACAACTTTACTACCACTACTACAACACAGTAACGAGTACTACCACTACTTCAACACAGCAACGAGTACTACCAACTTTACTGCCACTACTTCAACACAGTAACTGATACTACCAACTTTACTACCGCTACTTCCTCCAGTTTCAACACAGTAGCAAGTACTACCAACTTTACTACCACTACTTCAACACAGTAACAAGTACTACCAACTTTACTACCACTACTTCAACACAGTAACTGATACTACCAACTTTACTACCACTACTTCCTCCAGTTTCAACACAGTAACAAGTACTACCAACTTTACTACCACTACTTCAACACAGTAACAAGTACTACCAACTTTACTACCACTACTTCAACACAGTAACAAGTACTACCAACTTTACTACCACTACTTCAACACAGTAACAAGTACTACAACTTTACTACCACTACTTCAACACAGTAACAAGTACTACCAACTTTACTACCACTACTTCAACACAGTAACAAGTACTACCAACTTTACTACCACTACTTCCTCCAGTTTCAACACAGTAACAAGTACTACCAACTTTACTACCACTACTTCAACACAGTAACAAGTACTACCAACTTTACTACCACTACTACTACACAGTAACGAGTACTACAACTTTACTACCACTACTACTACACAATAACAAGTACTACAACTTTACTACCACTGCTACTACACAGTAACAAGTACTACAACTTTACTACCACTACTACAACACAGTAACGAGTACTACCACTACTTCAACACAGCAACGAGTACTACCAACTTTACTGCCACTACTTTAACACAGTAACTGATACTACCAACTTTACTACCACTACTTCCTCCAGTTTCAACACAGTAACAAGTACTACCAACTTTACTACCACTACTTCAACACAGTAACAAGTACTACCAACTTTACTACCACTACTTCAACACAGTAACTGATACTACCAACTTTACTACCACTACTTCCTCCAGTTTCAACACAGTAACAAGTACTACCAACTTTACTACCACTACTTCAACACAGTAACAAGTACTACCAACTTTACTACCACTACTTCAACACAGTAACAAGTACTACAACTTTACTACCACTACTTCAACACAGTAACAAGTACTACCAACTTTACTACCACTACTTCAACACAGTAACAAGTACTACCAACTTTACTACCACTACTTCCTCCAGTTTCAACACAGTAACAAGTACTACCAACTTTACTACCACTACTTCAACACAGTAACAAGTACTACAACTTTACTACCACTACTTCAACACAGTAACAAGTACTACCAACTTTACTACCACTACTTCAACACAGTAACAAGTACTACCAACTTTACTACCACTACTTCAACACAGTAACAAGTAGTACCAACTTTAGTACCAACTTTACTACCACTACTTCAACACAGTAACAAGTAGTACCAACTTTACTACCACTACTTCAACACAGTAACAAGTACTAGCAACTTTACTACCACTACTTCAACACAGTAACAAGTACTAGCAACTTTACTACCACTACTGTCCCTAAGTGTCAGCTGACGACACCTCTTCTTCATTGTGATTGGTCGGTCGCCTCCTCTTCGTTGTGATTGGTCGGATGTGGTTCTGGTATGGTCATGGTTGTGATGATTGATGATGTAACGTAGTGATGTCATTCCTTTCTAGCAAGGCACTAACACTGCCACGGTTGGGGGTTTGATTGCCAGAAGAAGAATACACTCCACCAAACAGTGTATTCCACAGATTCTCTACTAGTTTGTCTTCACGTGGTTTAAAACCAAAGTGTCTCCAAATGACAGACAAGGATCCACTTTTAGCAACTCAACAAGTATCTACAATGAATTGTGCAGCGCTGGTGAGGGGGTACATGTAGTATTTATACACATCAACAGGTCTTATTTGACCCTGTAACCGTCATGGCTGCACTGTAGTTTTTTATCTATTGTGATCAAAGTGTTAGTCATCGTTTGGTTTGAGTGTCCTTACTGCAGCAGAGTACGAGATGTTGAGGAGACGGATAACAACCCAACAAATACAGGATGTGGTAGGAAAACAAACGTTACGAAACCAAGCGGAGGGGTAACGGTGAGGATGAGGAGGATGAGGACGAGTCAGTGATGAAGAAATGAAGCTGAGGTAACGTAACGTAAGGAGCCTCTGTGATAACATGCTACCAGATGAAGAGGTGCTTATTTGTGCAAGCATGTCCGTCTGTGTTGTTGTGTGCTTAACGGTTGCAAACCTGTGCTTGTGCGTGTGTGTGTGTGCGTGTGTGCGTGTGTGTGTGTGTGTGTGTGTGTGTGTGTGTGTGTGTGCCTGGAGCAGAGCAGAGGAATGGCTGGTCGTCCCACAGGAATTCTAAATGACCCATTTCCCGACCCACGTCCATCTGCTGTGCCTCCCTCACACACACACACACACACACACACACACACACACACACACACACACACACACATGTTCATGCACTCACATTCTATTTGCATAGATGCACAAGTACACACACACACACACACACACACACACACACACACACAGACATACATACGTGCGCGAACACACACACAACAACTCACAACTCACAACAACACACAACAACACACAACAACTCACAACTCACAACAACACGCAACAACTCACAACAACACACACATGCTTGCACAAAGAAGCAGCTCTTGGTCTGCAGAACGCCTCCTGCTACCGGAACATTCCTCCACCAGAAGATTATGGAAGTATGGAAGACTTTGTATTCCTCCAACTTACGAGGTTTCTCCTGGAGAGTCAGTGATGTCATAGCCGGGCGCTATGACATCACGGTACCATGACGACCGACGGTACATCGATAGAACCACACGGTCACATCGAACCAGACTGGTTCTTCAAAACAACAAGGATCAACGTTTCAACTGATCAGGAAGAAACGTCTGGGTTAGATTGATCATTTCATTCAGGGATCAGATCACTGATCAGATCACTGATCAGATCACTGATCAGATCACTGTGTTCAGGAGATGAATGTATTGTGTTGCTACTGAAACAGTTTGGCTAGCAGGCTGCTATGTTACAGACAGCTAACCTAGCGTAGCGAGACTATTCATCTCTTGTCTTCATGCTGTCATCTAAACACTTTTCATCCTTCCACTCATACATTTCTTCTTCTAATGCGTGTTTCATAACTCCCATCTAACATAACAACCATCTAGCTTCAATGACCCAAATTCCACACGGGATCAATAAAGTTTCATCCAATTAATGAAATCAATTTTACAAACTACATAGTTAGACTTCCTACTGACACGCTGCCTCCATCAGGGTGGTGATGTGCTGCTACATCGTTCTGATGAACACTGATAGTCGTTTGATCTCATGTCATCTCTCAGTCCTGACTGGGTTACACAACAGAGAACATCCACCACATCAGCACCACAACAACGGAGCTGGAGTGGAGCAAGGCACCGTCACAGCCAGGGTGGGGGGTTCAAATCCCACAGTACATTCTGGAGAACGTGGTTTAGCTCAGCTGCTCCGCTAGCCGCCCCACTTTCCTGCTGCCTCAGAAAGGAAAGTAGGACGGAGGAGAAAACCCAGAAATATCACCCTCCTTATTAATGTACTGAAGGAGGCACACACACACACACACACACACACACACACAAACACACGTGCACGCACACGCTGCCTAGCTGATCTAGGATTAAATGAATGGACTAAAATGACGGATCTCCTGTAGGTTTTCATCAGCTTGGTATTCACGGTATTCTGAGAAGATAAAAGAGTCTTATATAAGTGCTTAAAAGGAATTATGCAAGCGAGTGTCCATATCAATGTGTGTGTGTGTGTGTGTGTGTGTGTTTATCGGTCTTTACTGTGTGTTTTTATTGTTAACCCTGTCTGCAAAACCCAGAGTTCCCAGTGGCCCTGAACTATCCTCGACCTCGTTCCTCCTCCCTGGTTGGTCAGCGGTTCATCAGTCTGAAACATCTAATAACGACAGAAACAGATAGAAACAGATAGAAACAGATAGAAACAGATAGAAACTAGAACCCCCTTAAAACACGTCTGGTACACGACGCACACGAAGCATTTCAACACAATACGAGTATGAGTGTCAGATGAACACTGCTTGGTATCGTGAGCTGATGGTGGAGTCGGCCATCTTTAATCTGGGTATACTAGCTGGACTGTTTTGGGTAAACAACCAGTTTTATTCTGTCTGGGGCTCTGGTACGCACACACGCACACACGCACACACGCACACACGCACACACACACACACACAAAGAGATGGATATGTTTTTGTCAATTTGTAAGCATGTCTGATCTGAGCTGAGGTGGGTAGGGTGTGTTCTCTCTCTCTCTCTCTCTCTCTCTCTCTCTCTCTCTCTCTCTCTCTCTCTCTCTCTCTCTCTCTCTCTCTCTCTCTCTCTCTCTCTCTCTCTCTCTCTCTCTCTCTCTCTCTCTCTCTCTCTCTCTCTCTCTCTCTCTCTCTCTCTCTCTCTCTCTCTCTCTCTCTCTCTCTCTCTCTCTCTCTCTCTCTGTGACCCAGTGACCAGGAGACAATCATGGATTAGTACTATAGAGGAATTAGCAGGGGGGATTATCATGGGGGGTCTACACACAAACCCCCCCTACACACACACACACACACACACACACACACACACACACACACACACACACACACACACACACACACACACACACACACACACACACAGCAGCAGCATTCCCCATGATTGATTTCGAGGCCTAGGGCTGTTTCAGAGGAATACGCTGGAGCTGAAGATCGCCAGGATGTGATGTGATCACAAATATTAACCAGGATCTGATTCTCATTGATCTGGGGAACAAAATCACTTTACTACACTTCTATCACCATGGTGACTACGTACAGTCATAGCAGTAGTAGGTGAGTGTTTTAGTGTTCAAATCATTTCTATCCTGACAGGAAAACATTTAAGGGAGACTTACACACACATATATATGTGTGTGTGTGTGTGTGTTATTTTGGCATGAAAACTTAGAATTAAATTTTAATTTATGAATTTAATCTAATTTATAAAATTTAGCAGCACAAAATAACAGCTGCCAACAGTTTCAACCCAAAAACATCCACCGTCAAAATATCAGTCGAGTCTCATGGACGATTATCCAGCTCTTCAAAGGAGAGAGAGAGAGAGAGAGAGAGAGCGAGAGAGAGAACAGAGAGAGAGAGAGAGAGAGAGAGAGAGATGCAGGGTGAGGGATGAAGGGAAAAGCAGTAGGATAAAAATAGAAAAGTAGAAAAAGAAAGGAGAGGAAGGAAGACGAGAGGGG
>JAXDDX010000108.1:185000-462500 GCA_034670405.1 Hoplostethus atlanticus | reverse complement strand
ATCAACCTCAACCATCATGAAGCTTCTCCATCTGCTGCTCTCAACACCCGGTGTCAGGTAGGTCTTTACCGGGAGAAACCCTCTGGAGACAGGAAGTGATGCGTTTTACGTTTCAACAGAAGAAGAACTGGGTAGTTAGCATGAGCAGCGATAGCCACCGTGGCTGAACAGACAAAGATGTCAACAACAACAAAAAACAGGCAAAATATAATCAGGGAGTAAAGAATGAAGAAAGCAGCTGAAACGCCACGCTGGTGTTAGTGGAGCAGCAGCATGATGGGAGATGGAGTCATAGGGCAGCCCTGCAGATATACCTGGACATGTAGTGGCAACATGTAGTCTTACGTAATCTCTCTTTCTCCCTGCTGCAAGTACACACACACACACACACACACACACACACTGAGGGTGGATATGTTGCAGTTGTGTGTGTGCGTACGTATGAGCCTGTGTGTGTGTGTGTGTGTGTGTGTGTGTTCTGTGTTCTGTGTTCAGTAGCAGCCTGCCTCCCACCATGTTCCCAGCTCTAGACAAGAGGCATTTCTGCAATGTTTGGCAGTGTTTCAACGTACACACACACACACACACACACACACACACACACACACACACACACACACACACACACACTTTTCCTAATGGAAAAAGTTGATTCTCCACCTTACAGTGAGTCAAATACTCGCTTATTGTCTCAGACGTCATCACACAGGTGACATTTATTGTTTAACCCTTTGGCGACTCAGATCACGACATGACATCCCCCCCCCCCCCCCACATGACATCACCCCCCCCCCCCCCCCCCACAGCCAACAGATATCACCATATCAACACATTTCCCAGTCAGACCCAACCAACTGGTTTGGCAGGGAATTCAACAGAACCCTCTTTCCTTGTTTTGTGTGTTTGTGTGTTTGTGTGTATGAATAGCATCCTGGCTGGGTCAGAGTCAGGCCGGCACCAACGACTGACATCCAGTACTTCATCAGGGTGAAAGGAAACAACAGTCAGACCATCATGGGACACTAAAACTCTGGACCCCAGGATGATGATGCAATAACAGCGATAATAAAAACATCCATGCATACGGTTCAGGTCCAGTTCTTCCTATAGACAACCAGTGTAGTACTGGTGCATCATACCATCATACCAGCGGAGGACCACATGGACACACACACACACACACACACACACACACACACACACACACACACACACAGAACCGTAGTTATGTGAAAGACGGTGTCAGGGGGAGGTTGGTTGTGTTTCAATACAAGTTGGGACTTGTGTGGGAGATGATACGGGACTGATGAGCAAATATGAAACTAGGCTGAACTGGAGAGGTGTGTGTGTGGGTGTGTGTGGGTGTGTGTGTGGGTGTGCGTGCACGTGCTCACGTGCAAGTCAGTCTGTCTGCTTGACTCAGCCTGCATGCATCGCCCATGTGTGTGTTTTTGCATGTGCAACTAACGCTACTTGTGCATGTATATGTGTGTCTGACTGTATAACTATGCGTGTGTGTGAGTGTGAGTGTGTGTGTGTGTGTATATATGTGTGTGTGTGTGTGTGTGTGTGTCCACTATGTGTTCATCCATCAGTGACTTCTGTCGTCCATCATCATTTAATTTCATGGCGGTCTGGTTTCTGTGTCTGAACCATGTGACCAGGTTAGCACCAAGGCAGGACGGGACCACTGGGTCCGTTTCCTCTGGTCATCAGATATTATGGAGCTGATATTGGCCTTTTATTAAGGCTGCGTTCACAGCCAGTGTGTTCTGGTGGGTTTATTAACCTCTGCAGCGTTTCCTCCTTTAGCTGAAAACGTCTCAGTCCTCTAACAAGAGAACTGTGGTGGTTTGTTAGGAGAGAGAACGGGATCCAACCAGCTACAGGAAACCACCCCAGAACACAAGGCATTATGGGTAGAAGAGAACTGTGGTGGTTCGTTAGGAGAGAGAACGACCAACCAGCTACAGGAAACCACCCCAGAACACAAGGCATTATGGGTAGAAGAGAACTGTGGTGGTTTGTTAGGAGAGAGAACGGGATCCAACCAGCTACAGGAAACCACCCCAGAACACAAGGCATTATGGGTAGAAGAGAACTGTGGTGGTTTGTTAGGAGAGAGAACGGGATCCAACCAGCTACAGGAAACCACCCCAGAACACAAGGCATTATGGGTAGAAGAGAACTGTGGTGGTTCGTTAGGAGAGAGAACGGGATCCAACCAGCTACAGGAAACCACCCAGAACACAAGGCATTATGGGTAGAAGAGAACTGTGGTGGTTCGTTAGGAGAGAGAACGGGATCCAACCAGCTACAGGAAACCACCCCAGAACACAAGGCATTATGGGTAGAAGGAGACTTGGTCAGTCTGGACTGATGCTCATGTCCAGATGTTTCTTCATGTGTTCTTAACTGGTATGAACACCAGAGAAGAGCAGACAAGTCCATCATGGTAGATCAAGTGACAGACTGGAACCAGGTTGGTTTGGACTCTCTAACCTGGTGGGATGACAGGTTACCAGAACTCAACCAATCAACCAGCTGCTGGGGAGTCATGGGACTTCTGGTTGGCTTGTGATTGGTCAGTGTGAACCTGAACCAACCAGATACTAAAATACAACCAAGTCTTTTCAACTTTGATTCAGAAAAGGAAACCAGCAGTAGGTGTGATGTCACCCTCACACACACACACACACACACACACACACACACACACACACACACTTTGTTATTACTTTCCCTCCCTGATGTTTGTACTTGGCCTGCCAATAAAGCAATAAAGCGAGAGAGAGACAGACTGAACCAACTCTCTGAAAAATAAAAGTGAAGTGTGAACTGGGCCGACCTGACTGGTGGTCCTGTCACCACGTCCTGTGATCACCAATCAGATCCGTCAGTCCACCTGTTCATGTTTGTTGTAGAGTTCATCAGGATCACGCTGCTGATTGGATCCAATCCACCACTGATTGGATGCATGGATTTGTTTTATCTAAATGCTCCAGGAACACAACCCTGGGGGAAACGCTGAATCGGTTCAACTGGAACTTTTTGGAAAATGGTTCAATTCAGAGATATTGAATATCGGCACAATATTTCAGCCTTGTTCCAAAAATATCGCCATCTGAACCTGATCCCAGGTGCTGAAAGCTGCTAAACTGTAACAGACAGACTCTCAGTTCGCCATTTAATTCCATGTATGTTTCGGTATATCCGGTGCATTGTGGGTAGGCACTGTGTCGCGTGCCTTACTGGAAGCCCCGTTCCCCATCAGGCACCACGAGGTCTTGAAGTTGCAGAATGCGATGCAGCATCACAACATGGCATCGCCTTTCCAACTACAACACAGTTTAACTTAAATCCACTTTGATGATGAAGGAAAGTAAAAGCTTCCCGCTGCTGATCCCAATATGTGATCAGCCTGCAGCCAGGCCGTTATTGATCCACATTAAAGCACATCAGCTTAGCCAACTCATCTGCAAATCTCCCTCGTGCCTGGAGACTGGAGGTGAACGTAGCTCGGCTTCATAGTCGCTGATGGAGCTGGGTGACCTCCGGCTGTGATCATCAAAAGGCAAACAACCACCAACAGAGACCAAAATCTATTACGTTTTCCTCCTAAAATATAACTTACACCAGCGTGACACTACGTACTGTGATGTATACGATGGATTCAGATCAGAAACAGAAAATAAAACTGGCCAAGTTGAGTTTGTCTGGGTTTACTCTCTAAAGGGATTAAGGGGAAGTGGTGGGGAATTCCACGGCAGGCCGACACACAATAAATACTTCATTATCCTCTTCGCTTGTCGCTTGCCATAAACATATAACCTGCAGGCTTTTATTGTTCGCTGTAAACTATAAGCCTGGGACAGAGGAGCTTTCTGTATCACTGGCCCATGTTTCACTGCTTCGTAACAACAATCCTCCATCAAGGGTCCAGTCATCAGCAAAGGCCACTGAATGACCAGAATATTCAATGTAATAATAATAATAATAACAATAATAATAATAATATTCATAATAATAATAATAATATTGGTAATTATAATAATAATAATAATGATAATGATAATAATAATGATAATAATCATAATACTAATAATATTGATAATAATAATGATAATAATATAATAATAATAATAATAATGGTAATTATAATAATAATAATGTTGATAATGATAATGATAATAATACTAATAACAATAATAATGATAATAATGATGATATTCAACACACTCTGGTCCAGTTGAAGGGAAAGTTCAGATGTACAAACCCCCAATTTGCCTTAAATGATCCAAAATGGCCTCACAAGTAGCTACACTACAAAAGAATACCTGCTGCTGGGCAAGGCATTAGTGCTGCCAGGGTCGGGGGTTCGATTCCCTGCGTAGCTCAGCGGCTAGAGCAAGGCACTGACGCTGCAGGGTTGGGGGTTCAACTCCCTAAAGGGGTACAGCAGGACACCTACACGCATTACTTGGTTTTGGACGGGTAACGGTAATATCATGACTATAAATGAAAGAAGTGTCACTGTGGAAAGTGGTCATATTACTGTAACGCGTTACTGAGTAATCCGTTACCACCCACCACTGCCGTTTTTTTAAATTCAGTTCCAGGAGACTGGGACTCCTTACCTGCCTCCACCGTGTCGGCCAGGTCGTGGTTGGCGGCTGTCCGGGGAAACTCCTTCAGTTTCCGGGAGCTGAGGTTGAGGACGCCGCTGGCCGCCGCCTCCTCCAGAGCCCTCTCCAAGCCCCGGTTGGGAGGCAGGTTATTACTGCTGATGTGACTCTGGATCGACGGAGAACCGAGCTGGGAAAGGGGACGAGCCGACTCCGGTCCCAACGTCGCCATGTTCCCCTGCGCTTTCTGTCTGAAAATCTGTGTCGGTTGTATCCGAGAGTGTGGAGAAACGTTACGCCAGCGGGGGACCGACTCCAGCCGTGCGGTAGTTTCCTCCTCGGCCGCCGCGTATCCCTCTCTGTCCGGTGTCAAGACTGACAGAATAAACAGGAATGCGATTTCCTATCATCATCGTTTCAAAATAAAAGTATTATTGGCATTGACTTCAATAGAGCCTTTGCAGTAGCGTCACCCATCTCCTAGCAACTACGGCTGGCGCCATCGTGGAGGTCCAGTGGAGAATTAGCTGTATAAAAAAATACAGAAACAACAACCAATAAATAACAACCAGCCTAGAAACGGTTCACTATCTGAACCCGGTTGTTGTGGTGTGTCATTACATTACATTACATTACATTACATTACAGTCATTTATCAGACACTTTTATCCAAAGCGATTTACAATAAGTGCATTCAACATAGGTAGGCAAGAGAACTACTAGTCACAAGAAATCGTAAGTGCTTTTCCTTCCTAAACAAGCAACTAAGAGCAGAACCAGTGCTGAGGTAGAAGATCAATAAGTTAGCTACCTACTTTTATTAAACACATGAGACAAATAAGTCTCAAGACAAATAAACAAGAGCTAAGAGGAAGAGTCAGGGTAGTGTTTCTGGAAGAGGAAGGGTCAGGGTAGTGTTTCTGGAAGAGGAAGGGTCAGGGTAGTGTTTCTGGAAGAGGAAGGGTCAGGTAGTGTTTCTAGAAGAGGTGGGTTTTCAGCCTGTGGTAGAAGATGGGCAGTGACTCAGCTGTCCTGACATCAGTGGGGAGTTCATTCCACCACTGTGAAGCCAGGACAGAGAAGAGCTGTGACCGTGTAGATCGGCCTCAGGGGCCTCTGAGCGACGGGGCAACCAGTCGCCTCGAGGCAGCAGAGTGAAGTGACTAAATCAATCAGATGTATCAGTGATGAAATGATCAGTTCAGTCAGAAACAGACAGAAATTAACCATGAAGATTCAATTCTGTTGAGACAGACAGAAACACAATCAGCTGTTCACAGAGCTGAGGACCTCCAACATGGCCGCCAGAGGGGGGTTTACATCACCTAAAAGCCCTCTATTCACTAAACCCTAATATCCTAATCTGTGTGGCTTGATGTGTGTAAACTACATATAAATGCCCACGTACTTTGGCATTCACACATCTTGCACTTTCATGACAACCGTGTGCCTGAAATCTCTCACTCGCACATTAGTGGCACTGCAGGAAACGTCAGCTCTCCAAATCCCCCAAGAAGAAAAACAAACCAGTTCCTCTTCGTTCAGCCAATCTTGGACAGAGGAGCATCAACTTAACTGTGTCGTTTCACGTTTCAATTTTCAGGTGGTGCGTAACCTCATACGTGACTCCCAGTCAGGATCAATGCTCCCTCAGAGTGGTGTGTTTTTGGTGATGTCTAATAATTTATTATCTCCTCAAATAATGATGTCTTGTCTTGTTGTCATTCATTGCTCCACTTTGCCTCTATGTATTTAGTTGACATGAATGGCGTTTTGAAAGTTTTTGTGGCAACTTATTGTTTAGTGAGAGTGCAGTGATATCTAATATCATATAATCTTGAAAAAAAATCCATTGTAATCTACAATTTAATAACATCTTTTATTTTGAAGGCAAATAGCTCAACGTCCGGTGTTAGTCTGCCTCCCTCTGGCAGCACCAACTGTCACCACTGCGGCTGCGCTCTGGGGTCTGTACAGCGGTGAAACAACGGAAAGTCATCTGGAAAGTCATCAGCGACATCTAGTGGATGAATCATGTCATGCATTGATGTGACGCATTCTACATCAATAAATAAACAATAAGGACAATGAAAAATAATAAAACTGTTAATAAAATAGTATAGAATTTAAACACTTATAATAAAAGTAATAGTAAAAAAAAGAAATTAGATTAATTCAGAGAAATTAATTAAAAAAAAAAAAGTAAATTATAAAAAAAAAGAAAAGAAAAAAAAAAGGGTAAAAAAAATAGAGCAAAAAAAACAAAAAAGATTATTGTCAGTGACATATGTGCCAAAGTGTAGGTTTCAGTGTTGAAGGTTTTATTCAACCAAACATCTACATGGACATCACATCAGATACTGTGTACTGACACCTAGAATCAGACCGGGACCTAAAGCCTGGTGAAACACACCCAGGAGCCTTCACCACAATCATCAGCCTTTGACCCAAACTAGTGTCAACCCGCGGTGATACTTTTGTTGGTTGTCATGTGGGTTCATGTCTGTCCTGTGCTGACCCAGAAGCAACATGCCCACAACCTGTTCCTCCCTAAAACAGCTATAAGTGCTCAGAAGGTGGCCTGTCATTGACACAAACAACAAAGTCACATTTTCCACAATAGAGTTTTGAAACCAGAAATCTCAGTGTTTACTTGGCCAGCTGCTGAGATTTCTGGTTTCAAAACTAACTATCAATAACCTCATCAACACCTCAGACAGAATATGGTCATCTTGTGATATGAGGAAGGAAAAACCAGACAAGCACAGCGCTCATTTAGTAGCATCTCTGTGAGAGAGAGACACAGAGAGAGAGAGAGAGAGAGAGAGACAGAGAGACAGAGAGACAGAGAGAGAGAGAGCGCTCCATGTGGGAATGAGAGTGCTGAGTCAACTGATTACATAACAAGCTTGCATCAGCAGATATACAGTACTGATAACTGATTACATTATGTGAGCTACACACACACACACACACACACACACACACACACACACACACAGTATGAGACAGCAATATGGGGCATAATATATTCTGAATCATCAGTTTAGTGTGAAACTGTTTCAGTGTGTTTCAGTACTAAACATCAACAGCTAGTTTAGTTGCAAATTGAAGAAAAATGAAAAAGTAGTAAATACATATACAGTAAAACAGATAAAGCAATAAAATACAATGACAATAACAGAAGGAAGAGAAAACATGTAGACTTTAAAATGTTAGTATATATTCATATTTTAAACCAAAATGTAACACAATAGTAATTTAGTAAGCTAGGTTAGATTTGTTTAAGTTTAAAAAAATCTAATACAATAAAAATAGAAAATAGAAAAAACAGAAAGCAGATACAAATCAAATCTGTGCAAGTGAGATTAAAAAAAGCCTTCGGGGCTTATAAAAGATTTGGGGAAACATTTTAGTTTTGTGCTATTGGAAAACCAACGCCTGCAGAATATTGACGCTTTGACATCTGTGAACCACTGAGTATGAAGTAATGATTGATGATGTTCTCTAAAAATGGAAACCTCGTTTTGGGAGCAATATGTGGTCTAGTCAGAGCAGCAGGCTGTAATAATCCAAACAGACAGGCATGTATGTTTGGTTGCATTGAACAAAACTGATACTGCCGTTATGAATGGAGTTCCTCTTTCTGCTGCAGCTGCCTGCTGCCGTGACAGCAGAAGGTTTTCTGGGTTCAGACGGTTTACAGCAGATATTTCTGTCCACTTTCCTGCTGAACAAAGCGTTGACATGGGAAGGGATTTAGATGAACCGCACAGGGAAGCCATGAGCCATGAAGTACAGATCAGTACAGATCAGCTCTAAATGCAGTGGCTTCCCTCTGATCACTACACGTCTTTTCAGCATCACATCTTTACTTTATCTCTCATGTCACCCCGGATCTTTTAGCTGTGTGTTGTCCAGTTTTAGACCAAGTAGTATTTACAGTATTATGTATTTAAACTGCTGGAAATATCAGAAATATTCAAGATTCAAGATGAATGTGTAGTGAAATGAAAAGTGGCAATGCTCAACGGGAATGTGCAAAAGGGCAACAGTACACAGTATTTACAGTAAAAAAACAACACAATATTTACAGTAATTACAGTAATTACAGTAAGAGCTCTTATATAAAAAAACAAACACAATATATACAGTAAGAGCACTTTGGAAATGGTAAGGGAAATGGTATGAATGTAATATACTATAAATTATGTGTAGTCATTACCTAAGTGTGTGTGTGTGAGTGTGTGTGTGCATAAGAGGGGCAGTGTGTGTGTCTTGGTGGGGGCCCTGGTGAGGTCAGAGTTCACAGTCCTGATGGCCTGAGGAAAGAAACTCCGTCTCAGTCTCTCTGTTTTGGCAGCGTGACTACGGAGGCGCTTGCCTGACCGCAGCAGCTGAAACAGTCCGTTGTTGGGGTGGTGAGGATCCTTCATGATCCTGCAGGCTCTGGTTCTATATATATATACCAAATAAAATCAACTTTAGATACTTCCCTTTTGGCAATTACAGATTGAAGAAGAAATCAAATAGAAACCTCCAATGCACAATAACTGTGCATCATCTCCCTCTGTTGTAATTTTACGAAATCACTTGTGTACACTTTCAACAGGAAAGGAAATGGATCAAATGGTCACCAAACAGAACGGAGAGTTGGATGTGAGGTCTCTGTCTGCTACTGTGTAGAGGGTAGTGACTTCTCGGCACTAAACCACAGAAAGTACCAGCCAACTTTAAATACAGGAAGTGCTGATAGTCAAATGCTTCTCTTCCTTTCTCTGCAAGTTGACAGTTTTTGGTAGAAGTGTTGTTTCCCTGCGGCTTTCTATGATGCTGGACTGACCGGACTGTGTTTGGGTGCTTCTTGGCAGTTCTGTGTTTTTATCACATGGATTTTGTACGGTACCTAATTGTGGATACGTCTATGTCTTCACTAAAGATAAAGGAGATATCTTGATGAAGTAAGTGGTTATTTCTGTCTGTCACAATCAATGTCAGCAAGTCTGTAGTCACACAGGAAGCTCTGGTAGGTCCATTACGTCTACAAGCCTCTTAAACTCTTAAACACATTTTATTAGAACAATATTGGCGACTTTGGTACGTTCATCTTGTCCATCTTGTCCTGCTCTCTAATTGTAGTCACACTGGAGAAGACTGAACTGTAATACATTTATAAAAAGTAATGAATAAACTTTTTGACATGAAACTAAACTGTGCGTATGAGTAAAGGCGTGAAAACGTCATCCTAGCTTGAAACTGCTGGTGAGACATCACAAGTCCAATTTCACGTGTGAGCAGCCAGTCGTGGTTTCAGCCAGTCATCAGTAAAGAAGAACAGAAGAAAGCATGTTGCTCTTCCAGGACAGCAAGGTGGCCTAGCTGTTAGAGAGACTGTCCCGTAACCGAATGGTCGCAGGCTCGAAACCCATTGCCCGTCAACATGCTGCCTTGTGCAACACACTGAAGCCTTACCTGCTCACTCTATTGATCGCTGAAGGGAAACTCTCTTTTCTGTTGCCCCCCTCTGGGAGGTCAGAGGTCAGGGTCAGCTACAGAACAGCACCCTGGTAAGGATTCAGTGTCTTGCTCAAGGACACGTCAACAGCGAAGATGCTTGTTATCACAGGGGATTGAACCCAGATACAGATTGAAGGACAAGAACTACAGTAATTACTACACCACGCTGCTGCCCATCAACTAAATGTCTAAAATGTAATAAAATGCATCTGTCTGTTAAGTGTCCTGATTCATGTGAAACGAACATGCTTGAGATCCAAAACTAAACTGTTACCACTGAGTTTATGAGAATGAGGCCTTTGACTGAAAAGGTCATTGAGTAACCCATGACCTTTATCGACCGCAGTTGGCGACTAGTAGGAATTACAACAACATTGATAGAAGTAATCTCCTCCTACACAAGTCTTTGGCACACCTTGTGGTGGCCTGTCATTGACACAAACAAAGTCGCATTTCCCAGTGTGGAGGAGTAAGCTAGCTAGTTAGAGCAGAGATGCAACAGAAACGTCTAGTGAAGAGATAATATATCACCAATGGGTGGGGGAGAGCACGCGCTGGAAACCTGGAATCTCCAGGCATGTTTGTTGCATGTTTAACTTCAGTTTGCAGTTTGCCAGTGGTTGTTTGCCCACTGGTGCAGGAAGAACTGATGCATGTGGAGGACGTTTGTAGCAAAGCTGCTTCCATTGGGAAATTGTCATGACTCCTCTCTCTCCCTTTCTAACTTTCTCTTTCTCTCTTCTATGAAGGTGGAACGTTGCAGAAGCATGTCCTCTTCTCTCCAGAGATCCAGCTATGCCAGCTGGTCTGTGGACTCTGCTGAGGCTCTGACCACACCAGGTGGGCGGCACCACACTTCACCACCACAAGAGCTTTGAGGAACCTTTGGGGATTCTGCACAGTGCAACCACAGGGAACCCCAGAAGGTTCCTTAAAAAGGGATTAAGATTCTTCAAGGAACCCAAAGGGATCTTAGGAAAACACCTTAGGTTTTGAGTGCCCAGTACTTGCAGTGCTTATATGAGGCTGCACTAGCTCTGCCAGTCTGATTATCTCAGTATGTGTCTGTATAGCTGCCAGTTTTTTGCCACTTTTTGTCTTTTCCTGATTTGGCTACATGTCCTTGCAGGTCCTTTCTTGACTTATCGACTTGTCTGCCTGCATGCCTACCTGTCGGCATGGTTGGCTGCCAACTTGTCTCTCTGCCTCTGTGCCAATCTGTCTGCATTTGAATGAGCCTGTTGTTGTTGTTCAGTCCATTGCACAGGCGCTAGTTTCTTATTACAACCTCTCAGCTTTGTCTGGTTCATATGACCCGTAATGAGTGATGTTAACCCGGCAGCGGCCCAAAGGTTACAGGGAGGTTGCCAGTTCGAACCCCAGTCCAGCTGGGAAAAACTGGGTGGGTAAAGGGAAGGAGAAAGTCTGTCCCATCCCTCAACACCAACAGTCAAGGTGCCCATGAGCAACACACTCAACCCCCATTTGCTCCAGTAGAGCTGCTCAGTGGCCAACAGAAGACTATGGTTGCATTTCTTTGTTGATATCAAGGTGAGCGTTTAACCAGAAGGTTGCCAGTTTGAATCCTCATACTGGCTGTGAAAATATGAGGAAATCAACTTGTGGTTCAGAATAGGGATGGGCATCGGCAGCCTGGAGGTTAGAGAAGCAGGCTTGTGAAAGGAAGGTTTCTAGTTTTTAATAACCACACTGAGGGGACATCTGGGTGGGGAATTCCTTCAACAAGGGTTAAGGTAGGTTAAGTTAAGGTTTTGGTCATGGTTAAATAAGTTATATAAGAAAACTTGTTGTCGTGAGTTGGGAATTGCACCCGGGTCGCCCATCCGCCCCACCCACCTTCACAGCCAATATCTAACAACTTCCTGTTTCAGTCACGTGAGCTCCTCCTCCTGTTTCACTCAATACGATTTCATGCAAAATTATGGTGAGCTCTGAAGCAATGATAATACATTTTCTTCCTTCTCCCTCTTGTCCTCTATTTCTCCTTATTCTATCTCTTTCTCCAACTCTACCACTCCAGAAGACATTTCGAACCCTAATCAACAGTCTGCCGGTCCAGGATCGATCCCATTCCTCCCTCTGTCAGCATCAGAAACCACTGGAGGACTGACGAACACAACGCTATCCCATCAACCCCCACAGCCACCTTTTACAAGGCAGACACAACACAGAGCCTTCAGACATTCCCTGTCAAGGCACATCTTCAGTCAAAAACACAGAAGTCCTCATGATGATGATGATAACGGTGACGATGGTGAGGATGATGAGGATGATGAGGATGAGGAAGGCCGAATGGGGAGTGTCAGACCTCCAGAGGTCGACTGGAGGAGCCAGGAAGACCAATCTCTTCTTCATCTAGAGGATGAATTCTTCCATCTTCCCAGGAGTAGTCCTGTCATCTCCCGACGTCGGAGGTCCGTCTCCTGGCATGGAAGGGACACCGACGATGAGCCCTCCCTTTCGAGGTAATTACATACAAGAAGGTAAAGAAATCCCTTGTATCTCTCTTCTTAACACTTTATTTTATTGTTTCTGTGTACTTCTGTCTTCATTGATCATCCTGGGGTTACAGGGCACCGTGGCTCTGACTGTTGACCTGCTACTGGTTGGGTTTATATATATATAAAGAGTTTAATAGTATGTTTAATGTTTAAGTCCTATATGACTTACAAGATTCCCAGTACATTATTATAAAGATACACATATGGGTGGTAAACTAAACTGAAGCAAAACCTTTCTGCCCCCAGCTCTCATTCACCGTCCTCTGCTTCTGGTGCACCGTCTCTGGGTCACGGTGGAAGCCAGACAGCCCTGGCTATGGAGGATCCAGCTGTGGCCCCAGGAGCCACGTCGAGCCCCCGTTACCGTTCGTCCACGGACCAGGAACACAAGAAGCCACGCTGCATCTCCGTCTCGTCCAATCTAAACCGTCTCCTCAGTGTCGGGCTCTACCTCCCCTTCAGAGGACTGCAGGGATTGGCTGAGGAGTTCCAGGGGGCGTGGCCTGAGCAGCTCTGATTTCCCTCCCAGACCAGGTAGAACAGGAAGAAGTCGCCCTTACTGTTCCACACAGGCAAACAGCAATAACTGCTCAATGTTCAAAGTGGCTACGTTTCCATGCATGGAGTAACCCGGCAACTGGTCACACTTCTGTTAAGGTCTTGTTGAGTATGAGCTTATCCTGGTGGTTGTGCCAGTGATGTCAACACCACCAGTTTGGCATGCCATGGCGTCATGTAACGAATAACTGGCAGATCTATGACTTGTGTTTTGTTCCAGTGACACAACATCCTAATAATGGGGATAAAAGATCCAGTGATATCCCAGAATGCTTTGCAGACATCTTCAGGACCAGCTGTGAGCTGGAGAAGGTGTGTTGTCAACTTTTACTATATTATACATGTAAAGTGTAAAATGTGGGTAAACATGTGCTAGTAACTAAAATTGAGATATTAATTGTGAGATATTAAAGGGGCCCTATTTTAGGAATTCACATGTTCCCCTCTTTATATACATATACGACTTTTTAAAATTTGATTTTGTTTGAGGAGGCACATTTTCAAAAATCCATCCATTTTTCAAGGCAGTTTCAGACCAACTCCAGTAAACGCATCACAACTGAACTTGGTCCTGATTGGCGCCCCTCACGAAACACGAAAAACTAGCAAAAGTTTCTCTGACTTTCTGACTTCGTCTGAAAGGTGTTCATGTGAAATTTCCAAATAGGAAATATTTTTTTCCGATATATCTGATAGCACGTGAATGCAGGGTTTAGTAACTTTTAACTAAACTACATTTATTTGCAAAACATTCTTATCCTGAGCCGTAGTAGATCTGGAAACAGAATCATAAAAGCTGAATGATATGGGACCTTTAATACTCACAATACTGTTGATGATAATCCTGATGACATATTTCACAAATTCATGCGTGTATTAATGTGTGTGTGTGTGTGTGTGTGTGTGTGTATGTGTGTGTGTGTGTTCAGGAAAATGCTCATTTCATTGTGGTGGACATGGTGCTGGAGGTGCTGGAGAGTGTCAAGTGGACGCTAAGCCTCAGTCAATGGACTTCGACGGACACACACACACATCAAAACACACACCGGCACACAGGTTCTGCAGCAGACATGCACACGCACACGGACGGACAGATATCCAAGGTGGAAACACACACATGCAAACACACACATTACACCAGCGCAGGTGAAGACAAACTGACACGAGGCCATGAGGATGGGCCGGAGGATAACAGTAGCATGCATGCAGAAAAGGACATGCAGAAATCACACGCCAACACACGCTTTCCTGCAGCAGACATACACACACGCCGACCCACACATGAAGAGGAAGAGGAGAAACCAGGGAATGAAGCTACACAACAAGCAAAGACACATTCTGTCCTCTCCACTGACAGTGGCTTTGAAGGTAAAGTGCTTTTAAATGTATGTATAGATAACGTAGAATAGAATTACAGCATGCGGTTGATTCTTTAGACCAAGAGCCATGTGTGGTTCAAGTTTCCAAATGAATGACACCTTTCATGTCTCATCATGAACAGACCGTATCACCCTAAAAAGTAAAAATGCTTTAAGGAACCTTTGGGGGTTCTTCAGTTTGCAACACCAGAAGGTTCCTTGAGGAAATTCCTTCATAAAGGGTTCATAAAGGGTTCATGGACCTTCACGGTACTTCTATGAACCTCTAGCAAGGTCTTCAAGGAACCCTAAGGTGCATATTTGCTCTTATAAGAACACCCTAACCTAACCGTTTCACAGTGTTAAGACAGTAGAGTGCACTTTGGGCACTTTGGTGGACGTATGACATTCACACTCCAAATGGTTTGAATTAACCATATAAAAATAGCATGTTGGCTTTTCAAGACATTTCAAAATGGCTCGTAATTCAAATTAGATGAATTTATTAATAAACCTTTGCTCCTGCACCCCCTCCATTTCATTCCAAGCACTGAATCTGGTATCAGAATCAGGTATTTTCAGCCAAGCAACCTATTTGGTCAAAGATGCATTCCAACCTTGCTTATATTTCCCATAATGCTTGGCAGGCCATGCATTATTGGTTGCTATGCCAACCTGGTGGTAACCAGGGAACTAGTTGGCGATCCTTCTTGTTTTCTTCTGTTTTTTGTTCTTATGTATGTTTACTACTTTTCTTTACTACTACAACTTCTCAGACTGCACATGCTTGAACAACTGCCGTATAAAAGCGATAATACTATTAAGGATGTTCGTTACTGTGATTATGGGCATTTCAGGCCATTGGTATTGATCAATAACCCTATCAACTCCTATATTATGGGCATTCTGTGCTATGGGGCAGTAAAAATGTCACTTATTTTTAAGCACTTTGACAGTATTCTGGTGTACTACTAGTAATTCTCCACTGGTTGAATATCTGGAATAAGGCCATTCTTAACAGGTGCAAAGTCCAAGGGAGAACAGGGTGTCTTCTCTGTAGGTCTTCTTCTAGATCAACGTGTCACCGCGATGTACGACAACTGTCGCTAACAATGTTTTGTTTGTTGTGATTGATTTCAGACTGTAGAGTCGACAAAATACTAACACCCAGAGGATCCCTCAGAAAGTAAGGAGGACACAGATAGACACAAATTATCACCGTCTGCCTGTAACTGCGTCTCCAAATGTATGTTGTGCATTTTGCATCAACCTTCTTTTTGACTAGGTCCCTGCGGTGTCCCATGCTGCATAGCAGTGTGGAGTGGCTGGCCCAGCAGCTGGTGTTGGGCTTCAGGAGGACTTGGTTTCCCTCCCATGAGCCTCGGCGTGGCCGGCAAAGCCTCCGCACCTCGCTACAGGAGGTGAGGATCACCTCTGAAACTAAAAATGGATTCTTGAGAAAAACCTGACCATGGCCATGAATGATTGATGGGGGCCTTATTACGTCAGTTGTACCTAATATTATTATGTTGTACATTTGTTTAAAATGTTAACATAGAATCCAACAGAAGAGTAAAATAAAAATGTATGCTTCTTCAAGACAGGTTTCGATAATTAGCTACTAAAATCAGTGTCAGTGGAAAAATTATCTGTGGATGCTGGTTCTGCCAGTAGAAGCTGACCTTGATTAGTAATTGTTATATTTTGCTTGGTTTCTTTCTGAACAACATACTGTATATAATGCAGTCTTTATATTTGTCTCATTGCAGTATTTTATTTACTTGTAGTCTTACTATGCAAACTATCCAACCAAATCCTCACAGTGCATATAGAGCCTGGCCCCAGTGCAGTCCACTGGAAGACAGTTGGCCAAAAAATTAGACTTCGATGACAGTGGGCTCTCAGTCTTAAGGCACAAACTGTTGGGGTTGGGGGGGGGACCTTTGTCGGGGGGCCCAAGATTTCTAGTGATGCCCCTGCTAACCCTGCCCTCTATTATTGCATGGTTACTTTATTTTAAATGATGTTAATACACTGGAATAAGGCCATGATGCAGCAAAGTATTACCAAAACAAGATCATCTTTGCTAGTGGAAGCTTTTACCCAAGGCTCTTAGTGGGATTGGAACCCCTAACCATGGTTAGATTAGTGCCTTGCTCTGCGGCTACACAGGACCAACCTTTCCCTCTCCCCTCCATCGTCGCCAGTTGCCAGGTACAGGAGCAGATGTGGTGAGCGCCGGCAGCCTGACTGAGGAGATCAGACTGAGGACCAGGATGAGAGGAAGCCTGAGCTGGGCGCCACCACGCTTCCAGATCATCTTCACTGTTCAACCAACACACAGGTCAGCTGCAGCAAGACACAGCAGAGATACAGCAAAAGAAAATACAATTGAAATAAGAATCTAGCAAGAGTCGATTCTCAACTGATTACAGCATTAGAGGGTGTGCACAATAGCATCACATATCAATTATGAAATATGTAACGTGAAAGGAAAAATGACAAGAACAAAAACAATATGAAATTGCAGAATGTGCAAAAATGTGCACATAAATGGGTCTACAGTCCAGACGTAGACAGACAGACAGACAGACAGACAGACAGATAGATAGATAGATAGATAGCTAGATAGATAGACAGACAGACAGACAGACAGACAGACAGACAGATAGATAGATAGATAGATAGATAGATAGATAGATAGGCAGACAGACAGACAGACAGACAGATAGCTATGATATGATGTGACAGATATGATATGGTATATACACACTTTTCTATGCATTTTCCAATCCAGTTTCTGACTCCGTTTCCTCCGTCCTCTCCGTCCAGACGCAGTGATGTAGTGGCCTTACAACACTTCCTGTGTGCAGGCTGTGGGACAGAGGTAGAGGCCAGTGAGTAACCAGCACTCAGCAGCACTTCATTCACTTCATGTATCGTTATTCTTGGTCTTGGTACAGTGTGAATCAAGTTCCATTTCCATCCTGTTTTAATTCACTGCAGAAAGTGGGTTTTCTTCATAGTTCAGACGTTTACAGTTAGTCAGTAAGTCAAGGGTGTTATCCAGAGAAACGCAGGATTTGTGTGAAGGTAGATTTGTGTGTTATTCCTTGATCACCATAATTAGTCTTATTGTCCCACTAGACACGATTTAACATCATGTCTTGATCGCTCATATCACCAGGATCTTTCTGGCTGTGTTGTCCAGTTTTAGACCCAGCAGTAGATACATTATTACATGGTGATGGAAGGACGTAAAGTGGAGGAGATTATTGAAATGAGTCATTCCAATATCTTTACTAAACCAAAACACACATAATTGTGCACGGGGTTTAACGGCCAGAGGAAGCAGGTCTGAGAAAGACATGGCTGCTGGTTCAAAGGCTCAACAGGCACAGAGAGAAAATAAAAGAGAATAATAAGAAATAAATAAGAGAAAGAGTTTCATTTGAGACTTACTCTCTGTCAAATGTCCGAGGATGAAATGATTATTATTGATTGCCAAGTTGTATTATATTTCTATTGCTTGATGAAATGAAAAACTAACTGGAACCTCGGACCCCTCCAGCAGGGTTTGAATTACACTGAAGCTGAAGGCGGATCAGCTTTTTCAGCTTTGTCAGTGCAAACTGTTAATAAACTACACTTGACATTATAATTGGCCTCATATTAATTATGTGATTGTTTTGCAGTTAAGCCAGTGAAAATCAGAGACTTGGAACTGCCCTGTGCCCATTGCACCACTACAACTGCATTTACAGTATAACATTTTCTCCAGACTGTACATGACTGTACATCCTGGTTCAGACGGAGTGATTTTTGCCATCTGGGACATTTTCAAATCATAGACAAATTCTTCTGGTGGGCGGCCCCCATCAGCTTTGACTTCAGGGGTATCGGGCTAGAACTAGGGGTCTCAGCCCTGAGCACCCCCTTAATTCAAACTCTAGAAGAATTTATAGGAAAAGAAATAACAGGAGAGAGGAAGAAGGGAAACAAAAGCTATATGGAATATGAAGGTTTGCATCTGACACATCAAGAAATAGCAGAGAATGAAAGATCATTTTACCTGCACTGGAGCTGAAAGTTAGATTATAAAACTATTACAATTATTACAGTATTATTACAATATTTCTCAGTCAAGAACATGTTACATCATCTCACTCATGTTGTCCTAAATGCTGAGAAATAAGCAGAAGAACTAACTGGTTAATAAACAGACAGGAAGTCAGATGTCCACATCTCAGTACTCTGTGTCTCCACCCGCAGGGTACATCAAGAAGTTGCGCTATTGTGAATATCTTGGCAAGTAAGTAGAAGATTGTTTCCTCTTTTGTGTAATATATATAAATATATAATAAAGTTAGATATTCTTTATTGCATGATTTTGATTTTGGCAAAAATCTGCTGCATTTAACATCAAATTTGGCATTTCAGAAGACAGTTGCTTTCTTAGCCTGCAATAAACTGAATATGAAACCAAATATGAAATGAGTTGAGATCAAATGAGTCTAATTCTAATATTAGATATTTCTGTGACTGCTGCCATGCTGGGTCTGAGGCAGTGATCCCTGGTCGAGTTCTGGCCGACTGGGACTTTGGCAGGTATGATGCTAATATAAATACTACTACTGCTACTAAAATAAAGTATAGCTCTTTTTATTTTTCATCATTACCTTTTAGTAGTAATGCTAATAATAATTCTAATACAAATACTAATACTACTGTTGTTACCACTTCTACTACTACTACTACTACTATAATATGGCACTTGATTCATCCAGGGTGTCTGCAAGATTCATCAAGTGAAATTTAAGACCTTTTAAGACCTTTTGAATACCAGTTGGAATGACATATAAGACCATTTTGTAATAAACGTGAAAACAACTACAGACCTATCAGAATATAGACTGTAATACTTGGCTAATTTCTCAGCAGGGGAAAAAGGGAAGAATTTGAGACTTAAAATGCTTATATTTAATTGCCTTTCAAGGTCTTGAGTTTATATAATATGATTCCAGACACTGTAAAACTTTTTCAGGACTGTGGACACACTGACATCAAGTTTTTATTCATAAAATCTCAAATCTCAAAAAAACTCATAAAGACAGCCTGGACAGCCTAGCTCGCCATGTCAGAATGTCACCATGTCACCATGTTTGAATCCAGATCCAATCTACCACAATAATATTAATCCTGTAGGTACTCTGTGAGTGATTTCTCCAAGCAGTTGCTGGATTCAGTGTGGCATCAGCCCCTGTTTGACCTGACATCCGTTGGTAAGACGCTGCATGGCAGAGTGAGGGAGCTGGACAGGTTCAGGGTAAGTTGTAGACTGAGGAGAGCACAGCTGTCAGTCTCCTGTTATATTTACCAATAACTACATACTATATATATTATATACTATATACTGTATGTTTACCTGCTGTGCTCGGGGTGGTTACAGACCACTCGGAGGTTGTGGTCAAGGTTGTGATGGAGCTCAAGCTGGAGGCTGTGGAGCTTGAAACTAAAAAAAAGCCTGTTTTTTATCATTTAGATACATTTTGCCTGTATCCACGTGATACAGGGATGATTGGCTAACTTGCAGATGAAACGTGATGCAGTGAAAGTAGTTGTTCACGTGGTCAGATATACTAACTACGCTAGGTTAAAGTGAAACTGACAATGTTTTGGCCTTCAGTAGCATAGCATTGTATGGGAAGGGGCTTCTTGGGTTACCTCTGTCTAGCTTAACAGAGGTTAAATGTGCAAAAGTGGGGATTAGGCCTTAGTAACCTTAGAAATATGAAACGTCTCAGCCAAGGAGGCCGACAATTCTTGCTATGGTGGCCCGCCTTGCCTATAAAGTGCTGTGAGAAACCCTGCATTGAGTTGCACCAAGACCTACCAGAGTAATTTCAGCTTGCCTCCTTTTTTCTGTCTTTCCTTCATTCCTTCCTCCCTTGCTTCCTTCCTTGCCCCCCCCCAGGAACTCCAAGAACAGCTGCTTGGCATCAAGAAGCTGCTGGCAGCATGCAGATTATCTGATGGGTAAACAGTGGGTTTTATTCTCTCATATACACAAATATATATGAACCACTAGACACTACACTACACACTGGATACTTACTTTTGCAGTACCTGTGTTTTACGGATACTAATATATTATTCAGTGTCTAAATACTACACATACTTGTCTTGACTGAAATGTATCACATAAAGTTGAATAAGGCTCATTTGCAAGACACATGACAACTCAAAACAATATTTTTCAAGGCTAATTTGTATTATTACATATATATTACTTTATGAGTGGTTACATTACAGTATTTTGCATCCCAAGTTTGCATCCCCAGGTGACCTAAAGGGGCTTTAAGTAATTTATGACCTTTATTGATATCTATCAACGACCAGTAGGAGCAGGGAGTTTTTGTTCCAAAACAGATCAGGACGGAAAGAGAGTTTAGAAAGCCAAAAGTAATTGTTGAGTCATCGGTATCGATCAATAACCCTATCAAGCCTTGCAGATATATTATGGTCATTTTGTGATATTGGGCAGTATAAATCACTGTCCCTTTAAACATAAGGCTTTCTAGGAATAATGTACAATGTACAATACCAAATGGCCCCAAATAGGGAAAGCAACTGATTTTCACATCATCTGCCCTCTCCTGCGTGCTCCTGTCCCAGGGTGATGAATGGGTTTGAACAACTTCCTGGTCACCTGACCCAGCAGCCGAACCTCTTCTCCATGGACGACCTCCTGAGGGTGAAGAGGGGTCAGCTGGTGCCACTGGCCAGGGCCGTGCTGCTCTCCGCTACCGATCATGTTGACAACTGCGAGGTCAGTCGCCGACACTGTGTGTTGAAATGCTGGGGGAGATGGGGGATTATTAGGTGGAGAGTGGTTTGAGACCTGCCAGAGGGTCACAACATGATTTTGGGAAGTCATGAGATGGGTTCTGGGCATGAGATGGGTTCACTCCAACCAAAGACTACACCAGGTGATTTCACTGGTTAGTCCCTCCTCTCTGGTTGAAGGTGTTAATCAGTGAAATCACCTGGTGTAGTCTTTGGTTGGAGTGAAAACCTGCAGACTCTCGGCCCTCCATGGCACATGATTGGACACCACTGGTCTAGACCACATCATGTATGAACATACCTTGTGATCATTTGTTTTTCAGGAGGAACTACTTGGGGATGTTACTACTACATTCATAGAAGCACAACATTTCTATAAAGTTGATTTATTTAGTTTGACAGTTTTACTGATTTCTGTCACAGCTGTGTCTGGCCAGAGGTTTTATCTGTGAGTTCTGCAGAGAGAGAGACGTCATCTTTCCTTTTCAGAGTCACTCATGCAAGCGCTGTCCAGGTAAGCACCCACAAATGCTGATTTCAGTTTTGACTCTCTAAAATGAACAGGGCTAGAAATACTAGTTGGTGCTGGGCCTTGGACTGGTACCTTGAAGATGATTAGTGATGTACATTTATTGGTCGATTATTTTCTTGTTTAGTGAAATGGTCAAAAGTGAACTTTATAAAAAGCTTACTTTTTTAGAGTTTGATAAAAATATAAAATAAGATTCCACTTTTGCTGCTTTGCTGTGTGCTCATGTGTGTTTGACTGGCAGCCGTTCTTTTCTATGGACATGGAGACTGACTCAGTGACTCAGTGAGTCAGTGAGTCAGGGACATTCACTCTCGTAGGCCGTCCCCTCCAGGGTCCGGAAAGGAAACCAAATGCGCAAAATTGGAACAAATGTCAGGTGTAATATCAAATGAAAATATAGGGTAGGCTCTTTTTCCATACATTGTCCCAGTGGTTGAATGCACTTTGAATACCTGAAAAATAGGAGGAGCACTTGTGTCACACGTCTTGAAGCAACATACACCTCCCCTACTTTGGTTCAGATCCCAGAGACACAGAAACACCAGGGTCACAAGTTTAAGTAAAAATGTAGTTAATTATGGTGGGCCAACAATAATTGGGCCAACATAGTAGGATAACCTGAACCAGCAACTCAGGATCCAATAAAATAGTCTATGCAGACTAGAGAGCATGCCGTAAGGCAACACAGCCCAAGTCACTTCAGGTTGTAGTATACGTGGTGGAGGGCGCCGATGGCTGTCCTCCAAGAGGTGCAGTGTGAACAGCGATGTCGTCGTCGGATGTCCCGGCACTGTGTTGGTCAGTCTATCCTCGTCTGCTTCCTCGCCGTCACCTCCAGTGAAGAAACACACCTCTTGTGAGTGACAGAGCTGGCCAAAACACACACTAGCAGGCAACTACTAAAGTAGGCTCACGTCCCTTTAAAAAAATACTTGGTGACAAGAGAATCCAGCCCCAATTAACTCCCCACCCTTCAGGCCATTGCCAGGTTACCCACTGTCTGACACTTGCAAGTGATGTGTCCCTTTCGAGGCTGTTTAAGTGGTAAGATAAATCAAATTAGTAATATAAAGTTTTGTTCAGATATAGTTTTGCCAGTGTAGGCTCTTTTTCATTTTGCCAACTACCCATTGACTGCTATAATGCGGAGAACCACAACCATTGCTGTTATAAAAATGATGGGGGAAACATTTTCTATAAACCTATAAATTCTGCATTTGCTTTTCCAGTGTGCAAGGCCTGCTTTCACAAAAACTGCTTCATGGAAAAGAACTGTCCAAAATGTGCACGGATCCAGTCACGAAGAAAACTCCTGGATGGATCGTCCCTCAATCCTTGAAGTGGGACGTGAAGTGGAAGTGTTGGAACAACTGCAATTCAGTGTTATGGGTGATTCACACTCACATTCTCACATTTTTTGAGGATGTGAATGAATGAGACATTTTACATTGTGTTGCTTTCATCACAGTTAAACATAAACACTGTTGTAAATAAAGTGTAAATAAAAAATTTTATAAATCTAACATCCAAGACTGGTTTCTACATACAGTGGGTTCCAAAAGTCTGAGTCCACTACCAAGAACTTGTTTGTTTCATCACATATCAAATACAAATGTTTTAGCTACTGCCTGTTGACTATAGCTAGCTAATGTTACTGTCTGTTGACTAGCTACTGTCGTCTTTATCTATCGTCTGAAGTTGCTCTATTTTTGTGGCACATGCCGGGGCTTTACTCTGGCGAATTGGTATATTCACTGGGTACACTCGCTGTGAGCTTGACTGTGCCTAAATTGGAGGAGGGGTGCTGTCACGGTTGCCAGATTTTGAGAGTGAAACAAGCAACCCAGACTGTCAAAAGAAGAAAATAAGCAACTTGGCTCTACATATAAAGCCCAAAACAAGCAACCACTCGGGGTTTGAACTGGGCCTGGCGCCACGAGGGGGCTTAAGGGGGCTTAGCCCCCTCAGTTGTATTTTTTGCCCCCTCTGTTTAAGCTTTATGTATCTATAGAAAAATAGCAAAAACAACAAAATTATTGGCCGAGATAGGCTACATATGACTATCGCTATAGTCGTTTATAGTCGATATTATAGATATAGTCGCTATATCGTTTCAATACTATGGACAGCCTGTCCATAGTATTGAAACGGAGCGGAGATCGATAGACAGACAGACACGTCACTTAGTTCGGTTTATCAGCCTGCTTGCTTTTCGTGGTGGTAAATACAACTTTCGGCCCTAATTCCATTTCCCCCCCATCGTAACAACACAGACAGAAGGGAAACGAGAGAGAGAGAGCTGCAAGCCGCAAACAGCTGTTTCTACGCGCCTCCCCCTGCTGATTTTGACAGAGAATCGTTATCGTTCATAAATTCAAAACATATTTAGCGCTCTGCTAGTGCTACCTTATGTGAGTGCTCTGATTAATAAATGTATTCTTTGATTTTGAAACAGTAGCCTTATGTTGTTATTTAGCCTTTCTGAGGCTATTGCATGGTTAAATCAAATTGCCCGCAATTTTTAACAGCCCCCTCAGTCACTTCATCCTGGCGCTAGGCCTGGTTTGAACCCTATCGTTTTCCTGCTGGTTTATTTTTCTTATGCTGCGGCTCAAATTGCCGTGAGCTGGAATGAGCTAAAACCATGAAACTTGGCCCAATAACTGGAAATGATGTGCAAATGCTTCCCAAGAAACAAGAGCCCAATCGGCCAGATGGTGGCGCTGTAATTAAGGCCACACCCCTCACACCGTGACTCCGATTGACTTGAAATTTGACACACAAGTCCAGCTCAAGGTGCTCTACAAAAAAGCCTCAATAATCACTAAAGTCCCCATGACTAGATTTTCAGCCATTTTTAATTTTTTGAAAAACACATTTTTGACATCTCCTCCTAAACCGTAGGTCCGATTACTACTAAATTTTCCTTGGATCATTATTGGTCCAAGCTTAGCAAAAGTTATATAAAGCTTGCTGATATCTTATTTAGTTTTCAAGATATTGACCAATGAAATTCAAAAAGGGCGTGGCTCAGCACATAAATAGACCAAAGTCAACAACCGTTGGGCCAATCATCACAAAACTTGCAGGATATGTCCACATAAGTACCTGATTTGTGGCATAACACAAACCAGACTATGAATCAGAAATTGTTTGTCCAGTCATTACAAAACTCGCAGGATACGTTTCATAACAATGTTGAACCACATGTGTAAAACTATTTTGAAATCGCACAATAGGGGGCGCCACCAGTTCCAAACATGTGCATGGGCCTGGCGCAAATTGTGCCATAAATCAATGAGTTTGTCCAATCATCACAAAACTTGGTAGATATTTATGGTGAACTAAGTTTGTAAAATTATCTTAAAATTGGCCAATAGGGGGCGCCACTAATTTTTTCCATATGGGCTTAGAGCAGTGGTTCCCAAAGTGGGTGCCGTAATGACTGGCCGGTGGTGCCGCAAGATCTGTTAATTTCCATATTTTATTGTGTCTATTTAATAACGTTTCATCACATAAAAATAGGCTACATTTGAACTACATTTTATATTACATTTGAAACATGTCATTGTAAAAACAGAAGAAATAAGCAATAAACATCGAAATCGTTCATATTAAAAAAAAAACTGTTAAAATGCGCATTCATGCCGCAACGAGGATTCGTGAGATTCGTGTTATTTCCCCGCTTCAAAGAATGAAGACTATGACTGAATCTGCGATCCTTTCAACTCCCGATCATCAGAATCAGCAAAGAAGTTGACAATCAAAGCCCAGGAAGAACTTGCAGAACTGAAAATGGATCGCACTTTGAAATTGAAGTTTGGAGAAATATCGTCGGACAAGTTTTGGCTGCTTGTGGGACACGAATATCCATCTCTGGCAAACTGCGCGATCAGTGTGCTATTGCCGTTCCCAACATCATACTTGTGTGAGCTGGCTTTCTCATCCCTGACATACGTGAAAAGCAAGAGAAGGCATCGCCTGTCAGTGGAGTCAGATCTACGTGTTGCGCTCTCTTCAATCTCTCCCTGCATCAAGAGACTGTGCTCTCAACAGCAGGCTCCCACTCCCACTAAAATGCTTGATAGCTCCATACCCGGAGTTATTTTCGTTCTTTGTTTTTCTTATTAACCTAAAAAGTTTTGCGTTTTGAACAAAGCAATGCACTTTTTTCTATTTTTTTTTTTTTACCAATTAACATAATTATTTATTATTATTTTAAGTTAAACATTGATCTGTAAATCTGCATAAATCACACACAGCAACAAATATAGCCTTAGTTCAAACAAGTCAATCAAAATGGTTGACATCTATTTTTTCTTATCATTAGCTGAGTGGTTGAGAATAATGTTTAATTTTAAGAAGTTATTTTATTTCACTTCATATTGATGCCAGTTCATTAAAATACATCCTTATAACATATTCATGGTGTCATTTTTAGCTTAAAGGGGGTGGGGGGGGTGGGGGGTGCCGTGAAAAGAAATTGACTATGAAGGGGTGCCTTGGTTTGAAAAAGTTTGGGAACCACTGGCTTAGAGTATAGTATTTTTCTGGGGCTTTTATTTTGAAACTGGTCTTTGTTGTTTGAGAATGGAAGCCTCTGTCCTAGTGGCCATGCTTACTTAAACATACAGTTAACTGCATGTATTTGTTTGTGGAATTTATCTTCTTCTGTCACTCTGCATGCAGTTTGCAGTAACAAAACGGTTTGAACCCCCCCCCCCCCCCCCACCTCCTTGTTCCCTCTGTCTGTCTGTCTGTCTGTCGTCCACAAGTCTGGACCCCTGTAAGACAAAAATTTGACTACATTAGACACACACATGATTACACATGATTGGCATACCTTCATTTTATCCTGTTGGGTCCCTCCCTCTGGTTTGTCAGTCATTTAGTCAGGCTAATAAAAAGGAACATTCAATAAGGACACTTCTTTCTTTGGCACCCCAACGTGGCATTGATTAACAAATTAGCACACAACACCCACTTTACTGAAAGCCATCCTCTTCATTGTCACCTCTTTCTGTGTTCTCTGATGCCTCACTACAAGTGCATATGTGGCATATGTACAACTCCTTGCTTTGGGACAAAACTGTTGCAGCATAGGTCTTGTCTTCTTATGTGGAGTATGCTACTGAGTGTTTCCTAACGCGTTCTGTTACTCACTTTGGACTTCGGTTCAGACAACACTCTTGCCCTACATCAGCATTGCTCAGGGGCATCAAATGTGCACAAGGAGAAGCACGGACATATGAAGCACAGATGTACACAGATGTACTTTAATATAAATAATTAATTTTCATACAAAGGGAGGACTTGGTGTATTTAAACAGCCACTTGTTTCAGTCATATTTAAAAGTACATGTATGTTTGTCTAGTCTTTTGAACATGCAAACCTTTTATGTGTATGTTCTTGCATGAATACATTGCTCTGCCAAATAAAGTTACAAGTACAATAACAGTACAATATTATTTCATGTCAATCACCAAATTGTTGTCCTTTTTCTGTTGCAATCTCATTTTCTCCTATTCATTTCAAGTGTTCTGTCTAGCATGTCCCACTACTTCAGCTTAACTTTACTTGAGCTAAACTGTCTGCTGCTAAGAATACAGTAAGACAAAACTACCATACAACCATACACCAGAACCATGATCAAAACTCAGGGTTCTGCTTTGAATACGAACCCACATGTAAGGGAGTTCAGATTTAGTAGAATAATGAGATATTCTATTCTCATGACGTTCTAGAGGCTTTAAGATGTATATTTTATTTCAGTCAGGTTTCTCGTATTATTAGATATCCAGTTCACATGGTCAAAGTGCTGTAATTTCTATAATAGTTGCAAAGTATTAAAACCAGCATAAACATGAGACAGATTTGTTGAAAAACTTGGGTATATAAATATAATTATAAATACAATTGCATACATGTGTGAATTAATATCAATATAAATGAAGTTAAAGTAAAATAGTTTGTAAAATTGCTACTCCCCTGGACAAGATTGTCAGCCAAATGCAGAAACTGTACATAGAATGCAATGAGACAAGCATGTAAGAGCTCCTTTCCTGAACACTCTGTATACTACTGTAAATGATCCCTTGAAGCCTATAATTCAATGTCTTTAAAATATAGATGATCCAGTTTGTAAAAGTGTGACCTAACGTAACCACTAGCCTTTAAAAAGTGAATGTGTCACATTTCCCAAATTGTGGACATCTCATTCCTGGTCATCATATATCTTAAAGCAAGTATACATATATAGAATTGTTTATCCCATTAAAGGCCTCAGTGCTGGAACTATCTTCTCATTGCTCTGCGACAAGCTTATTGATGAAACAGATCATTTTCTTCTAACAAAAAGTAAACCCAGAATTCTGTTGCGAATTTTGGTCAATTTGAATCCATATATTAGAGGATTTATAAGTGGAGGAATGAGGAGAAATTCAATAGCAATGAAGTTTTGATGGCTTTGTGGTAAATCTTTTGAGCCAAATCGTATGTGCATCACATCAAACACTATAGTAACAAGAAAAGTGATTAAAGAGAATAAATGGGGCACACATGTCTGCATAAACTTCCCCCTGTTCTCTTTGGATCGCACACATGTTTTAATGAGATACATATAAGACCAAAATATGAACAAACCATGAGACACATACAGGCATATTGTAATATATGCAATTACACTGTTTGCGGTAGTGTCAGTGGCAGAGCAAGCAAGTTGAACAATACTCCAATTTATACAAAAGAGCCTCTGAATGATGGAGCCACATAACTGCAATCTTGAAGTTAGCAGCACATTGATGGATATAATGCAAAAAGGTGTTAGCCAAGAGAAACACACCAACTCAGAGAGTCTCTTTTTGGTCATGACAGAGTGGTATTGCAATGGTTGACATATAGCCAGATATCTGTCATAGGCCATAACTGCAAGAATAGATAGATCACTGCAAGCAAATGAGTACATTACAAAAGCCTGAAACAGGCATCCACCATATGAGATGAGATGAGAAGAAGACAGGAGATCAAAGAGGAATTTGGGGTAGAAGCCTGCAGTCCCATAGAGTCCATTGATGCAAAAAACACACAACAGAATGTACATGGGTTCATGCAGGTTTTCATCCAAGATGATGGTAACAGTGAGAGAAATATTCACAAACAAAATCACACAGTAACACAGTAAAGTGAGTGAGAAGAGAGTGAGACGGTAATTCATTGTATCATTTAACCCTGATAGAGTAAAAACTCTTGTTACAGAAATATTATCCATCAAGAGTTTCACCAGCTATCCTTATTAAGTTAATACAAAATATTCAGCTTCCCAGTGTCACAACACAAGTGTTTCCAGAGGTGGAGAGTACCCTGTGCTGTGTAGCTCCATCCCTACTGGACTGTTCTCTTTCCACACATCTGTTAATATCCTCTCTGACTATACCAATGCAAGAGTTGGGAATTCAAACTCTCTGATCATGTGACTGAAAGAGGTAGCAGTACTAAAGACAACAGTGAGTTAGTACTCCCAGATTTCCACAGGGGAAAAAATACTCCAAAGATCACCTGTTAAATTTTAATTTTAAATTTGCAGTTAGAAAAAGGGGCTTTCAGCATTTACCAGCCTTTAAAAACAAAATGTTCATGAAATGGAGACAGAACATTTGCAGGTATCATCCACCCTAAAACAGAGTTAAAATCAGTTCTTGGTGATGTACGTTGCATTTCTGGGTCCATTTTTTGGTTTGGTGGAATATTTTAGTTGCAACCAGCAGCTTCTATAAGTCTGTAGGTCAGAAAAAAAAGAGCAGTGGGTTCGGTCTGATATATAAAGAACAGAAAACATGAAGAACATTTGGAAATACATTTTATGAGGATACCTTTTATTGCGTAATAACACTATTTATTAAAAACAAAAAATCCTTTCAACTCCAATACAGAGATCTTTCATTTGAGCAATTTAAGTTTTAAATTAATTAAGTCCTTGAATCCAGGACTAAGGCGTGGCGCAGAGCAAGGGACATTTTCATTCCCAAGGAAAGGGACTATGTAGAAATAAATCCTTTTAGGCCTATCAGCTTACTTAATGTTGAAGGGAAGGTCTTCCTTTATTGTTGTGGAACAGAGGCTGTCTAGTTACTTCGAAAAGAATAGGCTAATTGACACTTGGGTGCAAAAGGCTGGAATCCCAGGCTTCTCCGGGTGCTTAGCAGTGGCGGAGCCAGGCAATTTTCAATGGGTTGGCCAGGATGGGACCAGTGGTCATTTTGGGGTGGCACAGAAATCACTATTATATGAACATAAAAATGCGTCTAGCTAGAAAATAAAGGGCTATTTTAGGCACCTACAACATATAACTCTACATTATTTGGAATTCAGGCAGTGGTGGAATAGATCAAATAATATTCAGTGTATCCAACATTTTTTTCTTATTCCTGCAGGTAAAGTAACAAAGAAGCTTACACTATAGGGACAAAGTACAAGTGTCCCAAGCTACAGAGTATTACTACTGTTCTGAGAGCAGATGTTCATCATCTTTTACATTTGAGGTCTGTTTCACAAACTGTGGCCCTCTGAGCTAGCACTAAAAAAGTAAACTTCACTTATTATTCATTGTCAAAACACAAATTATATAATTGCAAAAACTCTATAATGCCAACATTATACTTATTACAAAGGCAACAATGTATTTTCTTTTTGATCCACCTGTCTCAAACTAATGCTCAAAAGGCAATAATATTCCCTTTTGAATCCCCCTGTCTGCAACATATACATATGACATGACTGTGTCACGCATTCAGTTTACAACAGCTGTATTCTGAGATTATTGTGGTTTGTAGCAAAGCGATTCACAAAATCATCTAAATCCAGGGACTTTGCTCGTCTAGACTCCACACTTAAACTTCGCTAAATAGATACAATCACGGATGGAATAATTAAAAGCGTCGAAAAGCAATCTTCCTTCTGATATTATTAGCTTACCTGTAATCATTGGTTTACTAGACTTGCCAGTTGTAAAGTCAAGTCTCCAGAGGCACTCGTGGGTGCGCACTAAGAAGCATCCCAGGTGTGTTGCAACTGTACAGAAACGGTTCCGCCTCTAAAAACCCCCCCATTATTCTGCCCAAGAAGAAATGCCCCAAAAAGGCAATTACGACTGGGGTGGCCAATAGGGTGGCCAGGCTTCAGTCCATGCCACCCCGCAAATCCGCGCTTGGTGCTTAGAGCACACCAGTATGATTTGGCACCAAATCCAGGTAGCTAGGCATGAGAAAAGAGAACTGCATGTAGTATTTTTGGATCTGGCAAATGCTTTCGGGTCAGTACCACATAGTCTGTTGTGGGAGGCTTTTGATTTCTTTTGAGTGCCGGATATTAAGAGGTTAGTTAAAGCTTACTCCTAAGACATTCAACTCTGTTTTACCACAGCATGGCAGCAGCTGGAGATAGGCATTATGGCAGGGTGTACAATTTCCCCATTAGCTTTTACCATGGCAATGGAGGGCTCGGGTAAGGCCGGTAGAAGTTGGCTGTTGACGTTTTTGCATTACTAGGTGAGTTGGGCATTCGCAGACGGAGCTTGAAACTTGTGGTTAGGAATATGTCGCAAGCACCGGAGCGAGCAAGTGAAAGGTTGTGGATAAGGAGGAAGCATGCTAGCTGGGAAGCCTGCTAAGGTAAGCGCCGCTGGGTTGTGCAGCCTTGTGTGTAGCACTGTGTATCTTGTAGTGTCATACTGTGTGGAATAAAGTAGCGTAGCATAAAACTGTGTGGCTGTATTTATGGGATTGTACTGTGGTATTGAGGGGGGTCTGTACTGCTAGCTAGGGATACACACACATACACACACCCTAACCCGGGAACAGTATCCTATGGGGGTTAACACACCCCAACCCTCACTCCTTACCCTAAACAGGGTTCGGGGGGTGGGGGGGCCTTCGCACTCACACACACTGTTTAGCTGTGCTGTCTAGTTGTGTTGTTGTATCAGTTAGGCAGGCTTGTACTGGTATGGCTAGGCTAATGCTAGGTCAAGGCTAGGATCAAGGCTAACCAAGGGCTAGGTTAATGCTAGGTTGATGGCAGGCATTAGATGGCGAGGGTAAAAGGGAGTTGTGAGGTGGTGGCACAGAGGGGGGTGTTTCCAGGACGCTGGAATACACAGTTGAGCCTTCTTGAGGTGTCGTGGGCCAAACTCAACGAAACATCGGTGAAGGAAGGTGCCCACTTGATAACCCCAATGGCGTGCCGCATACCGCTGTTGGCTAGGGTAGGTAACCGGTGAATGGTGACATCTGAGGAATGACTCTGTAGATCTATGACGGTGTAGCCTGATGTCTGCTATGGTGTTTCATTTGATGGTGGTTGTATCACTCTGATGTTTTTTATCTGACTTGGGCTTCTACATGTGTTTGCCTTGGATTATGGCACAAGGGATAGTAACATCTTGTCCTGTGTATTAATTAATTTTGGAATAGACAATGTATTTGATTTGAAGATATACTGTTGTGTCCAAGATGTGGGTTCACTAGTCTTAAGTGGATATGTAGGCGTCAGTAACATGAATGTAAAATAATGGGAAGAAATGGTGGAAATGTGCCTGGCTGCAAACCAAAAAGAAGTGTGAATGGCACACACAGCAGCCACAGGTCAAAACAGGCTCTCCTTATATCAGGCCTCTCCCAGGTGCTCTATTGCATTGATTGCACCTGGGAGGGAGCAAGAGAGAGAAAGAAAAGGGGCAGTCGTAACAGATGGTTACAATCAGAGTAAACACTTTTATAACAGAAATATTATCCATTTACTATACTATTACTATACTATCAATACACCACATATTGTCCATAAACCATTACATTGTTCTAACCGTAACATTGTTCTATTCAGTAATAGTAACAGTAATACAATGATGCGTTTTTCAAACATCAAATTTCCTTTATTCAACACAATGAATAGATTACCAAATTATTTGAACTGTGTAAATGATCCATGATATAACAGAAAGTACACAGCAACTACATGAACTTACACTACCACTCAAAAGTTTGGGGTCACTTATAAATTTCCTTATTTTTGAAAGAACATTTTTTTCAATTAAAATAACATTAAATTGATCAGAAATACAGTCTAGACATTGTTAATGTGGTAAATGACTATTATAGCTGGAAACGGCTGATTTTTAATGTGTTCCAATGGCACATTGTGTTAGCTAATCCAAGTTTATCGTGTTAAAAGGCTAATTGATCATTGAAAACTGTTGTGCTGATTAAAGAAGCAATAACATTGACCTTCATTAGGCTAGTTGAGTATCTGGAGCATCAACATTTGTGGGTTCGATTATAGTCTCAAAATGGCCAGAAAAAAAAGAACTTTCTTCTGAAACTCATCAGTCTATTCTTGTTCTGAGAAATAAAAGCTATTCCATGCGAGAAATTGCCAAGAAACTGGAGATCTCATACAACGGTGTGTACTACTCCCTTCACAGAACAGCGCAAACTGGCTCTAACCAGAATAGAAAGAGAAGCGAGGCCCCGGTGCACAACTGAGCTAGAGGACAAGTACATCAGAGTCTCTAGTTTGAGAAACAGATGCCTCACAGGTCCTCAACTGGCAGCTTCATTAAATGGTATTAAATGGTATATGGAAAACATGACATTTTCTGGGTGACCGCAAACTTTTGAGCGGTAATAATACTCGCAGTGAAATTCTGAAGCTAATATTTTGCGTTATAAGATGTATTTTCAACATAAACCTTGTTGACAATACATCTTATAACGCAAAATATTATTAATTCATAGATAGTTTATAATAAACAAATGTTGAAGCAGAAGTAAACCATACAAATCTGGACATTTAAAAATCTCATAGATGGAGGACTTAGGCTACTTTTAAAATCAAGAAACACAAATGATTTAGAAAAATAAATGCTATCCACGTCACATATTAGTATAGGATGAAGGTCCATGTATTTGGCAACAACCCCTCCCCTGCTGTGGCAATCTACTGCATGAGGCGAGCTGCTGAAGAAGGTCAGCAAGAACACGGCTCTGATGCAAAACAGTTTGTGGAGAGACATTTCTATGTTGATGATGGTCTCAGTTCAGTCACCACACATGAGGAAGCCATCAATATTCTGACACAAACCAGGAAGATGCTGGCGCAGAGTCCAACCTGAAGCTGCACAAGATAGCATCAAACAGTGGCCAGGTCATGGAAGCTTTTCCAGCAGAGGACCGGGCTAAAGACTTGAAAGATCTGGACCTTGGAGTGGATCCTCTGCCCCTTCAACAGAGCTTGGGGATATTTGGGACCTAGGCACAGACAGCTTCACCTTCTGAGTGTCCCATGGAGAGAAAGCATACACACGGAGAGGCATAGTATCTACTGTCAACGGTTTGTATGACCCCTTGGGATTTGTTGCACCCATAACCATACAAGGTAAAGCCTTTGTATGGTCCGGGAACTCTCCTCTGGACAGAATGAGTGGGATGCACCACTTCCCCCCGAGAAAGAAGCAGAGTGGAGTCAATGGAAGGAATCCTTGAAAGTGCTTGAACACCTGCACATACCGAGGTGCTACATTCCATTTCCCCTGTCCTCTACACAGAGAAGAGAGCTGTGCATCTTTTCAGATGCATCTACAGCAATAGGAGCTGTGGCCTACCTGACACTGAGAGACAATATCATGTTGGATTCATCATGGAGAAATCCAAACTAGCCCCACGGCCTGCTCACACGATTCCCCGGCTGGAGTTATGCGCAGCTGTGCTGGCTGTTGAACTGTATGAGCTGATAAGAGATGTGAACACTGTGAAGTTCTTTACAGACAGTAGGATTGTTCTCGGGTACATCCACAACACCTCCAGGAGGTTTTACGTGTACATTTCCAACCGGGTGACACGTATCCGAAAGTCTACACATCCTGATCAATGGTATTACGTCTCTACTGGAAGCAATCCAGCAGATCACGCCTCCAGGCCAACTCAAGCAAACCTCCTGCAACATACCAATTGGTTTTCAGGGTTGGTTTTCATTGGTTCTCTCTCATCCTGATCAAGAAGCTTCACCGGAACCCACCACCTTTTCCCTTGTGGAGCCTCAAGCTGACATGGAGATTCGCCCTGATGTTACAACCTTTGTCACCAAAACCTCAGAGGCTCAGATGGGCTCAGGCTGCTTTCACCAGGTTTTCAAGCTGGAAGACTCTCTGCCGGGCCATAGCCCGACTCATTCATGTTGCTGTGTCCTTTAAGAAAACTTCGAGTGAAGTAAGAGGATGGCGGAGTTACAACGAACCATGCAGCATCAGTGAGTTCTCACAAGCCAAGGCTGTGATCATTCGCTCTGTTCAGTGTGAGGTTTTCAAGGAGGAGTACAAATGTCTTGAAGAGAGACAAATTCTCCCCAAGCAAAACAAACTCAAGAGGCCCAACCCTGTTGTTGACGAGGGTGGTTTACTCAGGGTTGGAGGCCGCATATCCTCTGCAAATTTACCAAGGGAAGAAAGACACCCCCTTGTCATCCCACATACTCACCACATTGCCACCCTTCTTGTAAGGTATTATCATGAGCAAGTGGCACATCAGGGACGTCATATTACTGAAGGAGCTATACGAGCAGCAGGATTTTGGATCATTTGAAATAAGCGACTGGTTTCTGCTGTCATTCACAAGTGTGTCTTCTGTTGCAAGCTCCGAGGTGGATTAGAGGCACAAAAGATGGCAGACTTGCCAGCAGACAGACTCATCCAAGAACCACCATTCACCAGTGTTGGTCTTGATGTTTTTGGCCCATGGACTATTGTGACACGTCGCACAAGAGGAGGGAGTGCAGATAGCAAACGATGGGCAGTGCTCTTTACATGCATGTCTACCAGAGCAGTACACATTGAGCTTGTTGAATCCATGTCTACATCCAACTTCATTCGACTCAGGGCATTGGTGGTGGCATCGTGGGTGAATATTCGGTGTGTGCATGGGGATATCCATACATATCTGGTGATACTGGTAAAAATTCATTACCACTGGAAAAAGCATACTGTAAAGGCTGCGGTTAGTCCCCCCCTGTCGCACTCGCTGTTACTAGGCACTTATTGGCCTGGGTTCGCTTCTCTAGAACGCAAGAAGCTGAGGGGGTGCCTTCATGACCAGTAGGGAAATGTGAGTGCTGCGCGGCACTCAGTGGTGACATGGGGTCGTCGGACACTGCCAAGGGCGTGGAGGGGTGGAGGTGTCTTGCACATGCAGCATGCGGGGGCCGTGCTTGAGACACTGAGGCAGGCGGGGGTCACGGAGGTGAAGCAGTTCCTTGGGCTAGCCGTTTACTACCGGAGGTTAGACTGGTAGGCTGGTTCTCAAACCCGCAATGAACTGACCAGTGAGACTTGACTGGTGTTTTTGTTTTGTCTGTTATTATAACCCTTCTAAGCTGCGCTTATCAATAACAAGTCACATGACTTTTTTTACGTCAACGTCACTTCCGGCTCGTAGCTAGTAGCGTTTCTTTTGCTTCGCACAAACTGCGCACAAACTGCACACCACCTTCGCACGACCTCAACTCATACATTTTTTGCGATATCTTGGTCGTTTTTGGACATAAAAACAAATGGAAAACTGCACTCAAATCTGCCGACTCTGTTCTACCAATGCATTTACATATCAATGTCAAACATTCAACCAATCAAAGCGGAGGTGGGACCAAAGAAAGCCATCCAATTTATAGAAAGCATGGTTCAATGATAAAACCAGAAGCGTGAAGTCATTCTAACTATCACTAGAGAAAACACTGGAGAGAGATAGTCCAAAAAAAGCATAGCAATTTTTTGATATTGAGAACTTTAGAATACCCTTAGAATAAAGATGGCGCGCCGCCGCATGGATGTCCACCAGGCGTTGGAGTACATGTGGATGTTGGCTGATGCGGAGGACGAAGGAAACCTTTCTTCGGATTCAGAGAGTATAGCAACGGATGGCAAGTTGGATTTCGAGGACGGTATCGATCCAGCACAAGAAAGGTGAGAGAAAGATTGCTTTTTGTCGAAATGCTTTGTTGTTGGTATAAGTTTTCTTATAGGAAAGTATTACTTTTAGACGAAATGTTTTGTTGGCGAAAGTTTTCCTATAGGAACGTATCGCTTTTAGACTAAATGTTTTGTTGGTATAAGTTTTCCTAAAGGAGAGTATTTATTTTAGACGAAATGTTTTGTTGGTATAAGTTTTCCCAAAGGAAAGTAACGTTATTGCTTTTAGATGAAATGTTGTGTTGGTATAAGTTTTCCTAAAGGAAAGTATTGCTTTTAGTCAAAATATTGGCTTTCTTATATATTAGTTAAGTACTTTATTCATATGAGCACTGTTTACATGTTTTGTGTTGCTTACATGTCCACCATTAGCCCAGTTGGATGACTCCAGCAATACAACCTATTAGTTTTCTTACAGACAGTCATCCACAGGTAGCGTTGGTAATTGTCAATCTTTTCTGTCAATTCCAGTGCTGGAGTTGGCCTTCCATTTTGTATTATTAATTGCTTCTCTGCAAAAGCCCGCCTTGAAAAAGGCAACGCTATCAAGCTAGCCACAACGTTGTTCTTGTCTGCCATAGCCGTGGACATAGTGAGCTAGCGTCACTGCTTCGTCCATGCTACCCTACGCTACATTGCAACAACAACAAACACCTACATCCTTCACTGTGAGATCAGTCAGACGAAGCAGGTGAAGCCGATGATTCACAAGGAATTTATGGAGGAACAAGACAAGACAGGTGCTTCCAGCAACTGCAGCAGGAGCTGCAGCCATGTCCCAGTTTCCATTGCCCAGCTCACGGATCCCAACAAGAAGGCCACACAAGGACGCCGTTCATGTGAACACTGCCAAAAGGTTCACCAAAAGATCCAGATGACCCCTTGGAAGTGTAAGGCTTGTGATGTGGCACTCTGTGTCATACTGGACAGAAACTGTTTTGAGGTGTGGCACAGCTGAGTGTCAAGATAGTGGGAAAAACGCCAAGGGGAACAGACCCTTTTTGTATTGTTTTCAGTGTGTTCATTTTTGTATTTTTACTGTTTTACATTGTTTCAAATGTGTTTCAGTACGGTTTCAAAATAGAGAAATCAATTGGTTGAGCAGGTTTAAGATTTTTCTAATAAAAATGTTTTTTCTAGTTCTTTATGTGGGTTCTGGTCCTGTGCTTCTATACAATATTTTAAATTGGCCAACTAATGATCAGGTCTTATAGGTGAGGTTGTGCTGGAAAAAAAGGATACCAAGCATGGTGGGGAAACATTTATTTAAAGTGGTATATAAGACAAAATGAAAAGAATAGCAAAACGGCCAGAACCACCCAGAACTGGGCCAAGACTCAAAAGGGTTAATAAATACCGGTGTGCCAGCCAGCTCAACGGCCATGTCTGTGTGTTTGTCACGACCCAGGAGTAGCGAGTTGGCTACAGGGGCACTACCCATTTCACACCAGAGGAGTCCAACTACTCTACGGCTGGATTAGAGGGTGACAGATTAACTCTTAAAATATATAAAACCTTTATATCCCTGTCAGATTACACATCATCAGAGCTGTCCGATCCTTAACCTGCTAAAATCTGTCCATATCAGTTTAGATCCCAATTATGAAGACTACTGAGAGCAATAGTCTTCTATTGTGTGTTCCTCTGGGACTTGGCCAGTACAGTATCTTTGGTAACTATATGAATTGACATTATGCTGGTAGATGTCCTTGAATTGTCATGAGTCACAGATTACTCAAGTGAAACTTGACATGAATAACCACGAATAACTGTGGGGTTAAAATATTTTGTAATAGCCAATGTATTTGATTTGAAGGTATATTGTTGTGTCCGAGATGTGGTTTCACTTGTCTAAATGACTGAGAGACTCAAGTGTTGATTTTTGCTAACAATAGTTTATTAAATTTTACTTTCACTACACTCAGAAACTCTGGTGGAACTCACAGCATTCTAATACACACCCATTCAACCATTACTAACATCTAGTATTGAGACACCACACAATACTATTCTATCAATACACCACATATACTGTCCATAAACCATATTATTTGAACTGTGGAAATGATCCATGATATAACAGAAAGTACACAGCATCTACATGAACGTATGTGGTTTGTCTGAAGCAATGAAGCACTTAATAGTATTATCTGTTTGCTTGTAAAGGTTCACTCAGATGTAACATCACACACAATACTCGCAGTGAAATTCTGAAGCTGCAAAATATAGCTTTGGGCAAAAAATCAGACCTATGGAATAATTTGCACCGTAAAACTTACTTCTAAGATAATCACAAATGACCTACAAATTAATAATATTTTGCATTGTAAGATCTCTAGTCAACATAAACTTTAAGATATTGTAGTCTATAATAACAACAAAAAAGATTGAAGCAGAGGTAAACCATAAAAATCTGGAAATTTAAAAAATCTCATAGATGGATGACTTAAAATCAAGAAACACAAATGATTTAGAAAAATAAATGCTATCCATGTCACATATGCATGATACACTATCAAATCAAATATGAATACAGTAAAAAAAACTTTGCAGGGGATAATTAGAGGTATTAATGAAGGATGTAGTCATACCCATTTTTTAGCACAAATAATGAAATACATCCCATTAAATATTAATTTCATGAAAATAAGGATTTGCAAGTATTTCTATTCTAATGTTAAAAGGTTGAGGATTGCAGCACTCGTCTCAGTTGATCTGCCTTGTCTAGATCCTTCCAATCTTATCTTTTATCCTGAATAATACCCAGAATTCTGTTTCGAATTTTGGTCAATTTGAACCCATATATTAGAGGATTCATAATTGAAGGAATAAGAAGAAATTCTATTGAAATGAAGTTCTGGAGACTTTGAGGTAAATCTCTTGAAGCAAATCGCATGTACATCAAATCAAGAACTACAGCAAACGCAAAAATGATTAAAGAGATTAAATGTGGCACGCAAGTTTTCATGAACTTACCCCTGTTTTCTTTGGATATTAGGCATGTTCTGATCAGAAACATGTAAGTCCAAACAATAAAAACAGCATGGCCAAAATAAAAAACTATGTTAAAATAGACAACACTGACATTTGCTAAAGAGGCTGAGCAAGCCAGTTTATTAATCGGCCAGTTGGAACAGTAGAGTTTATGTATGTGTGAGCCACATAACTTATATTGAAGTATTGTCATCGTGTTCATGAACATGCAAGAAAGTGGTAAGAGCCAGGAGAAAAACACTAACAGAGAAACTGTCTGTTTAGTCATAACAGAATGGTACACCAGAGGCCGACATATAGCTATGTATCTGTCGTAGGCCATCAGAGCTAGAATAGATAATTCACTACTAGAATAGGAGTGTATTACAAAACTCTGTAGCAGGCATCCACCATAAGCGATGACATGAGAAGGAGACAGTAGATCCATGAGAAATTTGGGGTAAAAACCTGCTGTTCCATAAAGTCCACTGATGCAGAGATTACACACGAAGATGTACATGGGTTCATGGAGGCTTCGGTCCATAATGATGGTTACAATGAGAGCAACATTCAGCATCCAAATTATTAAGTAGTACAGTAAAGTGAAACAGAAGAGAGTGACTTTGTGTTCCACTGTGTAATTTAACCCTGAAAGAGTAAACACTTTTATAACAGAAACATTATCCATTCATCTAGAGCAGTAACACACATTTAAATCTTGAACATGTTCGGCTCACACATTGTCACTTAAGGAAAATACATTATATAGGTTCCTAAGTTGCTGGAGGGGTAGTGAACATCCTGAGCTGTGTGTCTCTATCCCTATCAAAGTGTTTGTTCTCCTGTTTAAATCCTCTCTCGGGCAACAACAGCACAAGCTGGGAATTCAAACAGTCCAATCAGGAGTGTAGCAGAGGTTCAATAGGACTAACCAAAACAATCACTCAAAATGTTGGCCCGAATGTTTGGTGGATCAGGAATGAACAAATTCCAACATATAGTTTATAGCAATTCAGTCAGTGGTATTTCAGCATTGAAGGGAATGAGGAGCAAAACGCAGCGTGAGACACAGAAATGCTATTAAAGTGTGTTTGAGATTGAGAGACAGTTTGAAAGCACTTTTGGATTTCATAGCACGGTTCAAAAGTTTCAAGTTAATGAAATTTCTGATCCATTTCTGTCTGTTCCAAGGTCTATTGCAGAATAACATATATACATTTTGGAACATGAGAAATCATAACTTGAAGTTTACCTTCCAATCTCTCCAAAATATAGAGGATCAGTGTGTTGAAGTGTTATCAATGTAGGGATATATCTCAAGAACATTTGGATATAATAATAACTATAATTCAAGTCAGGAGAGACTAATTGAATAACGAGTGAGGCTGATACAGAGAACGCCTGGAGTAGCGATGGATAAATAAATGATGAATAGATACGAGCCAGGTAGTCTTCCTGATCGAACTTAAGCTAAGCTTTATTATATATATATATAATTGTAGCAGGTCTTGCTACAACCAGGCCGCAACAGACAGAGACAAAGCCGTCACAAACAAAACCATCTTAGAGTGTGGCCCCTACTGCCAGCCCTGCCTGTCGTCTCTCAGGCCAGCCGATCAGCCTGACCTAACCTGCGCCCCGTCTGAATATGCTGACCTCAGTGCGGTGTTTAGTAAGAAGCAGGCGAACACACTGCCCCCCCCACCGGCCCTACAACTGTGCCATAGACCTCTTGTCCGGCTCCTGTCCTCCTCGGGGAAGGCTGTACTCCCTCTCAGGCCTGGAGACTGCCGCTATGGACAAGTACATAAACAGCGGCTCCTGGAGAATCATCTCTAGGCAAAGCCAGAGAAATGCGAGTTCCAAGTCCCCATGGTAACCTTTCTGGACTACGTCATAGCCAGTGGGAGTGTCTGGCTGTCTCGGATTGGCCCCAACCCACATCCGTTAAGCAGGTCCAGTGGTTTCTGGGGTTTGCCAACTTTCATCGGTGCTTCATTCGCAACTTCACTTCCATAGCGGCACCTCTCTCTGCCCTGACTAAGGGATCCGCCCCCCATTTTGACTGGTCCTCTGATGCAGATAAGGCTTTCATAGAACTCAAGCGACGCTTCACGTCCGCTCCCATCTACCCGGAACTCACCTTACCCTTCATTGTGGAGGTGGATGCTTCAGACAAACGTGTACGAGCTGTCATGTCCTAGGGGTCCTCTAAGGAGCAGTAACTTCTTTGACGACCCCTGCTGTTAATTAGCAGTGTCTGTGTCTTATTGGTCAGGTTGCTGATTAGTGCCTTCTGGTGACACCTGGGCCCGGTGGCACCAGCCTATAAAAGCAAGGTCCTGGTACTCATTGTAGCTCTCTGCCTTGGTGTGCTCACATTCTTTCTCCTTTTGTTTTCTTGCAGGCAACCTGTCGGTCGTGTGAGGGCTGCAGCGTTACCCTAGTTTCCTTTTGTGCTTTGTTACACCTTACAACACTCACACCCTGACTCACTCATGCACACCTTACCAGTGTTGGGCAGTAACACGTTACTCAGTAACGCTACTTTCCCCAGTAACGAGTAGTGTAAGGGATTACAATTTCCAAAACCTAATTATATTACTTATTAATCCAAGTAACGCTGCGTTACTACGTTGCCAGAACGTGATTTGTTTTTTGTCCTAGGTAGACTATTTTATGATGACGTATACGCGCGGCAGGTCAGGGCGAAAATGCTTTCAACCGCGAAAAATACAACATCTAATTTATTGAAGCATCTGATACGGCAGCACAGCAATGTGAAACTTGCTGAAAGGGAAGCATCCAGTGATGCATGCACTCCGGCTAAACAACAGAAACTGGATTTTAGAGCAGGACATGGTGGTGGAGAGACGTTAAGTGAAGATAAGACAAGATCTGAAGAAGCTCGTCGCTGGGTACATCGTATCGTAAAAGTCGGGAGAGACTTTTTTTATATATATGTATACATATACTGTATCCCATTAGGTTTGAAAGGCTGCAATATTTGCAGTTATGCAGTTTAGCTGATTGTTGACTCCTCCTGTAAGGTTAATTATTGTTCCAATAAAGTGGATTCAGTTCTAAAAGGAGCTGGCTAAACAGGTTGTACGTCACGTTTTCGGAAGGGGGGGGGGTAGCAAAAGTAATATAGTAATATAACAAGTAACGTAACTAATTACTTTAGATACCAAGTAATAAGTAAAGTAATATTATTACTTTTTAAAGGAGTAATACGTAAAAAGTAACTTATTACACTTCCTGAGTAACTTGCCCAACACTGCACCTTACACTACTGATCCTACTGATACTCATACTCCACCTCAGGTTAATGTTTAGTTATGCCTTAATTCAATTACTTTGTTATACCGTTAAAACGGTGTGTCTCCCGTATTTGTCATGGCCCAAGAGCCAGAGCCACTTCACCCGTGTGCCTTCTTTTCCTGTTGCCTTAATCAGGCCGAGCGGAATTATGATTTATGAATTATGCAAGCTTTTGGCAGCCAAACTAGCCTTGGCGGAGTGGAGGTACTGGTTGGAGGGAGCAGAGCACCCATTCGTGGTCTGGACCGACCATAAGAACCTGGCGTACATCCAGGATGCCAAGCGCCTAAACTTCCGTCAGGCCAGATGGGCACTTTGCTGCACATGGTTCAACTTCATGTTGTCCTACCAGCCTGGGTCAAAGAACCTCAAGGCTGATGCCCTCTCTAGCCAGTTTGATGCTTCGGAAAAGCACCAGACTCCGGAACCCATGATCTCTAGTTCCCACATTGTTGCCCCGATCTCCTGGGGAAAAGGTGCAATGTCAGGAGGCTGACTGTGGAGGTGGTACCCCGAACTGCCTATATGTTCCCAGTGCCGTACACTCCCAGGTCCTTCAGTGGGGGCACTCGTCTCACTTGGCTGGTCACCCTGGGATCCAAAGGACTCTTGAGTTCCTGAAGAGGAGGTTCTGGTGGCCCACCATGGATCCTGACACCCGTGCCAGGCTTTGGTGATGGCATTGTGGGTGGATATTCGGTGTGTGCAAGGGGATATCCAGACATATCTGGTGGTACTGGTAAAAATTCATTACTGTCGGAAAAAGCATACTGCAAAGGCTGCGGTTAGTCCCCGCTTGTCGCACTTGCTATTGTTAGGCACTTTTTGGCCCGGGTTCGCTTCTCTAGAATGCAAGAAGGTGCGTTCAGTACCGGTAGGGAAATGTGAGTGCTGCGCGGCACTCAGTGGTGACATTGGGTCATCCGACGCTTCTAAGGGGTGTGGAGGTGTCTCACACATCAAAAATGTTGTGAAATTCTATGATTTTCGTGCAGCACGAAATTCATTGCGTGAAACACCGCATATTTCCATATGCAGATGCTTTCACTGACTTATTTTCACTGCACATTTTCAACCAGTAGATGGTGCATAGGTGCTGCAGAAAGCTCGGCACACTAAAGTGTTACTTAATACTTAATACTTAATTAAACTAGAATTTGAAGACAAGGTTAGAAACCATGGAACAAGGCAAACTTTCTCCAGCATGCAACAACAGCAACAGTGCTGTCACATAGAGTTGCATAGCCCATCATTAGTGATGGCCGATTCGCGAACAAATCGTTCAAAAGAACCGAATCAGTTAAGTGAGTGAGTTGATTCGACTCGCACACGCGACTGAATCGATTCAGCAGCGGTTATAGCAGCGCCAGAAAAAAAATAATTTATTAAAAAAATCACCAGTTAATTTATTTAAACAATCACCAGTTAATTCATCAAACAACATCTTAAACATTACAAAAACTGTTGTCAATGTATATAGAATGTAATAGATCACTACATTATTACATTGGCCTTTTTCATAATCCGATATGGCTCCTTGATCCAATGGGTAAGCGGAAGTAGTCTCTCTCGTTCACCGGACGAGAACCGCTGATCCGACTGAGCGGCTCGCGAACGAGAGAGCAATACTCAATAGCAATACTCTGTGTAAATACTAAAAATATTATTATTGTCATTAACCTGTGGTTTAGTTAGTATTGGGGTTGGGGTTCAGGGTTCCGGTATAGGATTTATGTGCACTGGCCTATGGAGGTGGCGATCCCACATTGAGCATGGCTCTTGTTTGCCACAATAGAGGGAGAGGATCTGGTCAAGTTAACCAGGCACCTGTGGTGGGATGGACGGAAATGGTTGTTTGTGTGGGAGGGAAGTGGTTAAGGTGAGGATAAAGTGTACCGGGTTTGGGTTAAGGTGAGGTAGGGTAGATGTGTGGGAGGGAGATGGTTAAGGTTGGGATAAAATAAACCGGGTTAGGGTGAAGTAGGATGCATGTATTGTGTTGCTGGGTCCAAGTGGGTGGGGCCGGATGTGGGGGCGGGTCCCTCGACTAGACAGAGCCAAATGGTCGTAGAGGTAAGTGCTAAAGAGTAGAAAAGTGCTGCACTGCAAACATAGTAGAAAATGTGTAAGTAAGGAAATATGAATATATAAATATATAATTAGAAATAAATAGAGCAAACCATATGTGATATAAAATAGGACAAGACATGTAAAATATAATGTGATAAATAGGACAAACATATATAATAAATAAGCATATGATAAATATACAACAGATATAAGGAAAAACATGCCCCATAATAATAAGAAGAAGAAGGAGAGAGACCATTGGCCCTGAATGATCGAGGGACGCCCAGATGGAAAGGCTGACCGGCCCTCTGAGTTCCCTTAATGAATGGTGGGGCCTGCGGGGCCCTCTAGACGAACAGAGGAGTGAGTCCGAGGGGGAGCAGGACCCCGGAAGGCCCGGGTTAAAAGCCAATTCCGAGAAGTGCTAAAATAAGTGCTAAGAAGCAAAGTGCTAAAGATAAGTGCTCACACAGCAACAGAGCATGCCAAGGAGGAATAAAAACACATGATATAACATTCCTCAGGGGTATAAAACATGGAGTAGATTAAAAAGGCACACAACAGTGATAAATTGAATAAATAAATAAAATAAATAGAAAGGGAACTGGCGGCCCCGGACCCCCGAGGACTGTTCCCCCTGGATGTGACCAAACAAGTTATTGGAATAAGGTATGCAGAGTAAACAGATTGGAGTTGAAGTTATGAGACCTGGGTTGGTTTATTTGTTTATTCATGGATTGTACTAGACACTTCTCGATATTATAGAGGTGCTGTTTGAGTCGGGTGAGTAGGGGGTGTTTAGTTTCTCCTACGTAGTGCTTATGACATTGTGAACAGGTGATGATATATACTATGTTGCTGGTGCGGAGTGAAAAGTGGCCGTTAATGGGAAAGGATGCTTGAGTGTAAGGGTTGGTAATGAATTTCCTATTGATGAAGAATTTATCTTGTTGTAATTGTGGTTTCCCGGGGTGTCTGCCGAACCTAGAGCGGACCAGAAGATCCTGGAGGTTCCTGTTTCTTCTCAGTGCCGAGATGACTCTGTAGTCAGAGAAAGGTGGGTGGTGGATTTGTGATTGTTTAAAATTTTGTTTAACCTTGTGGTGCAGGATTGTATTACGGTGGGAGAAGGTGGAAATGAAGGGGATGAGGTGTGCGGGTTCCCCGTCCCCCACCGGAGCGGAGCCTGTGGGCCCCGCCAGGTGAGGGCCGGGGGACAGCATCCTGTTTGGACGGGGGGATGGGGGAGGAGATGTGGTGGAAGTAGGGGGAGAGCCCCGTCCCACACCGGACAGTGGATGATGGGTACCTGTCCTACATGAGTCCATGGGAGCCAAGGCCGCCAGAGTGCTGGACTTGATTGTCCTGAGGAATCGCCTAGAGTAGCCCCTCTGCCTGAGACTCCTGAAAAGGACCTGGACCGCCACATTGAAATCGGATTGATTTGAACAGATTCTATAAAAGCGGATGATTTGTGATTTAACTATGCCTTTGAATGTATGTTTGGGGTGGTAACTTGACTTGTGTAATAGTGCGTGTGTGTCAGTGGGTTTGAAGTAGACCTTAGTGGCCATCTTCTTATGTGTGGAGTTGAGTGGTTCAAAGAATACTGTGATATCTAGAAAGTTAACCTGGTTGGGATCGAGGGTGTATTTAACCTTGATGGAGGGATGGGTGTTGTTTAATGTATCTATGAAGTCCGGGAATAAGGCTGGGTCGTGTGGCCAGGCCCCTATGATGTCATCCAGGAATCTCAGGTAGAAGGTAGGTCGTCTCGTACACCTGGCAAGAGCCTCGTGCTCCCACAAGCTCATGTATAAATTGGCGTAGGACGGGGCAAACCTTTGGCCCATGGCTGTCCCCTCCACCTGCAGGTAGAGTCTATCGTCAAACATAAAGTCGTTACTTGTCAAGCAGAGTTCTAGCAATTGTAGTATGTCTATATCTGGTCTAGTTCTATCCGGGTATGTGTTCATGATTTGTTTAACTGAAGCTATGCCCATGGTTGTGTTAATGTTTGTGTATAAACTGTCTATATCTATGGTGAACAGGTGTGCCTGGGAGGGGACCTCCATGGGCCGGATGGTCTGTAAGAAGTGGTAAGTGTCTTTGATGTAGCTCGGGTGCCTGGTGGAGAGGGGCCCCAAGTAGTAGTCGATAAAGCGCGACACATTGTAGGTGGCGCTGCCACAATCGGAGACTATAGGTCTTCCAGGAGGAACCTCACAGGGGACCGTCCAGGTTGGGGGTTCTTTATGGATTTTAGGTAGGAGATAAAATTGACGGGGGCGGGGATCGTCTGGGCCGAATAAGAAGTCTTTTTGTTTTGCTGTTATGATTTTCCGGTCGTAGAGGGATTGTAAGATGGTTCTGATTTTGGTTTGGGTCTGTGCCTGTATACTATGTTGAATGGGTTTGTAATGTTTCTGATTTGCCAATTGTCTATTTGCTTCCAGTCTATATTGTTGTCTGTCCATGATTACGATTTTTGATCCTTTGTCTGCTGGCTTAATAATAATGTTTGGGTTTTGTTTAAGTTCTGAAATGGCCCTACTTTCTTCTGGGGAGAGGTTGTTGTGGAGGTCTGAGGGGGGTTGGAAGGAGCGTAAAGTTCTCCTATCTCGCTCGATGAGGTCCCGAGCGCCCCTGCTCAGACCTGACCACTGCGGTTCCCAATTGGAGGGGTAAGTAAATGGCAATTTGGCGGAATTGGAGTCTGATTGAAAGTGGTCTAAAAGCTTAAGTCTACGGTAATATTGGTATAGGTCCCTGTGAAGCTCCTCCCAGTCAACCGTCCTAGGGCGTAGAATAAAGGTGAGACCCCTCTCCAACAGGCACACCTGCACCACAGAAGGGAAGAAGGTTCTGGACAGGTTCAGGACACTGGAAGTGGAACCCCAGGAAAGGTCCGGCATTGGCCCCGGTTCTCGTCCCCGACCAGGGGGTGAAGGCGGTGAGACGGGTGAGTTGGAAAGAGTGACCGGGTTAGGTTCAGAAGAGATTATAAATTGAGCTGTTTGCACCAGGAATTAAAAATGAGCGTTGCTGTTGCAGGTGTCCAGTGGATGTTGTCATGTTCTGTGGTGAATAGGTCATGCGGTATCTCAAAGAGGAATGGTAAGTGTGTGGCTATGTAACTGTTAAGTATTTTCAGATTGTTCTGCTGATCTGTACTGAGGTGGGGGGAATAATTGACCAGGGGGAAATAGATGTCGGCGTTGGGAAAGGTAGACTTGGCCTGCTTCCACAAGGCCCTGATTTGTTTCAGGGAGGTCTGCTTTGGGTCTTGGGCCCTGTTGTTAATACCCACCGAGAGGACTAGGATCTTGACATCCGGGTGCACCCTAGTCTTTTCACTGTCACGGTCCCTGCCGTGCCCCCTGTGTTTCCCTATGTGTCTCTACCTGTCTGTCCCTGTCTGTGTGTGTTCGTGTGGTGGGCGTGGCTTCCCATCCTCCTCCCGTTTCCTGCCTACACACCTGAACCCCATCAACTCATCAGACCTCCTGTATATCTTCTCCGGTTTTCCAGTCATTCATCGCCAGATCGTTGATTCAGCCAGTGTGGTACTTCTCGTTCACAGGCCACTTGAATTTGGATTCAAGACTACCTGTTGTTTGCTTTCGTTAACCCTGCTCTCCCTCTGCCCAGGATCATTACCTTCTCCAGCCATTCCGCGCATCCCTGTCTACCTGCCTGCTAACCTGACTACCCGTTCATCCACCACCTGCCTTCCCTGCCTGCCGTGTCTCCTGCCTGTCTCCCTGCTTCGTCCTGCATCCACTCTACCCTCCGGTCTCTCCATTAATAAACTATCTTTGTTCATTCTACCTCTGAGTCCGGGTTCGCGTTTGGGTCCGACCAGTCCACCGTTACATTCACCGACTTTTATGAAGTGGTAAAAGTTGGCACCCGGATAGCTGTCGACCTGGATGTTGGTCTGGGTGTAGGGTGGTATCCTGTTCAGGTTGGAGTCCTCCAGGAACAGAATGGGTTTTCTGCCCCTGAAGGTCCAATCCTGTAGTTTTCTGTGTGCTCTAGCTAAATGATAAGTGGGTTTGCAGGTGACTGATGCTGCAGCCGAGGGTGCCAGAAACGCCGGGGCCAAAGGGCAGGAGTTGCCTCCCACCGGTGCGCAGGCAGCCGGGCCAGCCCGATGGGTAAGTCCCATGTCATTCTTATGTTTTGTAGAGGGGGGTTCAGATAGGGCTCTAGGTGTGGTATCATTGACCATTAATGGCCCACTCATCATGTGTGGTACCCCTTCCTCATTATGTGTTTTCGTTTTAGGGGAAGGGCTGGCCCGGTCGACCGCAACACCTGCAGGAGACAAAGGGGAGGGCGTTATGACATCCTCGGCCGCAACAACCACATTATTGTACTGAAAGGGGATTGTTGGGACTGTTGGGGGTGGTTGGGGTGTCGCTACGCTATGGACCTGGGCTGCTATCTCCAGCGTTCTCTCGGCCCCCAGCAATGCATGCTGGCCAAGGCCTCCAGGCTGCAATGGGTGCTGCAAAGGGGGGGATCTGGGAGGCCTAGGGCGGTCTCCCCTAGGTAGTTTCCAGGTGCGGGCTGGTTTGGGTGGGAGTGAGAGGTGGGGGAGAGGGGGGCTCACATGAGTAGTGGTGCCGTGGGGGGGAGGAGAAGAGCGGTCCCCGGGCAGAGGGGCCTCTGTGGCCGCCAAGCTGTCCATCTCCCGGGCTGTGGGGCCAGGGGGGCCGGTGGGTCTGCTTGTGCCCTTGTTAGGGTCAGAGGGTAGCCCCATAAGAGGGGGTATCTGTCCCACCTGGAGTTGCTCCGCCATGGAGGTCCGTGGGCCCATATAGAGGGAAACTTTACGTGTGCCCGTGGCCCTTGGGTGAGTGGGGAAGTGAACCTCATCCCCCAAAGCTGGCACGGGAGGGGGAGAGCCGGTGGTCTGCTCCAACCCTGCCGGAGGGGGGCCGCTCTCTGGGCAGAATGGTAGTGTCACCCCTAGTAGCTGTTGTACTGTGTCCTGTGTGGTTGGGGCCAGTCTGGAATGATATCGCTTCCTGGCCCACCCCATGGCTATCTGGAGTGCCAAGGGGTTCCTGGGGGTGCTGCTGAGGCTGGTGATAATCTGTGCGTAATGGTCCTGTAGAATGTTCATGTTTCTATCCATCCACTGTTTGGTGTTCATACTGATCTGCTGCCTAATCTGTTCTGTGGGTGATGATGGTTTAATAAATTCTGTGAGCCTGATTGCTTGTCTGTTCATACCTGGGGGGAGTGATGGCCCTGTCTACTGTCTGCTTGTGGTGTACTGCTTGTACTAACCCTAACCCTAACCCTAACCACAGGTTAATGACAATATTATTATTGTCATTAACCTGTGGTTTAGTTAGTGTTTTACAGTTAGTTACACATCTGGTTTGAAAGGGGTGGCGCTCATGTGATTCCATTACTAGTACAGCTCAGTTAGTAGCGCATCAGACTCTCATGCTGAGGATTGTAGGTTCAAACCTCACATGGGATGGTATTTTTTTGTTGGTGAATCATAATGAATCGATTCAGAATCAATGCACTTCTATCGGACGGCTCGAAAGAATCGAGTTAGTTAAAAGAGTCGGTCTTCCCATCACTACCCATCATTCATAAAAGTCATTATTTCTTTTAGTGAGGAAATCGACCTACAGCGTTACAGCTGATGTCAGCATCCACAGCAATCTAATACCCTCATGTACAAAGGAAATGAAGCACCATGCTGTAAAACTTTATCATTAGAATAGAAACAGACAACCAAATTTAACAATATATCCAGAGGGGTGGGGGGTGGCACTGAAGCAGGTTGAGCTGATTTGCGTCCTATAAGACTGGCAGCTCTGGTGTCCACAGCTGACCTGCCCAAAGATGCGACGCTCAAAAGCGGCGGTCAAGACCGGGTCGAATTATGCTACTGTGATGTAAATAAAATGGGCTGCCAACTTGTGAACTCTCTAGTCCTGCCTTTGTCTCGGTCGTGGCCCTGGGGGTAGAGGCCGCTTTATTTACATCACAGCAAACTAAAATGACCCGGTCTCGAATGTCGCTTCCCCTTGTCATCTCGGCCGGGCAGCGCACCTTCTGTCTGTCCCGGCAGGTCAACTGCGGAGGACCAAAGCCTTCCAGGGTGCAAACCAGCTCGTCCAAGTCTGCCCCTCATCGTAATATGATGAGAAAAGTGTTGAGTAGCCTAATACAAGCAGCAGCTTCATTGTTAAAATGGAAGTGGACGATTTAGTTACACCATATGTTAGGATCATACTTTACAGGATGTAAAACCTATCCCAAAAAAGCCAAAAAAGCGAAAAGTGGACTCTTAATATTTTAACAAAGAATGGACAGCAAAATACTCAAAGGATGCAAAATGAATTTCGTGCCGCACGAAAATCACCAAAAAAATTTCGTGCAGCACAACATTCATTACGTCGATTTTGATGAAATGCAGACGAATTCTTAAAATATATAAAACCTTATATCCCTGTCAGATTACACATCATCAGAGCTGTCCGATCCTTAACCTGCTAAAATCTGTCCATATCAGTTTAGATCCCAATTATGAAGACTACTGAGAGCAATAGTCTTCTATTGTGTGTTCCTCTTTAATGTGCTCCTCAGGGACTTATACTGTGTCTTTGGTAACTATATGAATTAACATTATGCTGGTAGATGTCCTTGAATTGTCACAGATTACTCAAGTGAAACTTGACATGAATAACCATGAATAACTGTGGGGTTAAAATATTTTGGAATAGCCAATGTATTTGATTTGAAGGTATATTGTTGTGTCCGAGATGTGGTTTCACTTGTCTAAATGACTGAGAGACTCAAGTGTTGATTTTTGCTAACAATAGTTTATTCAATTTTACTTTCACTACACTCAGAAAGTCTGGTGGAACTCAAAGCATTCTAATACACACCCATTCAACCATTACTAACACCTAGTATTGAGACACCACACAATACTATTTTCTATCAATACACCACATATACTGTCCATAAACCATATTATTTGAACTGTGGAAATGATCCATGATATAACAGAAAGTACACAGCATCTACATGAATTTATGTGGTTTGTCTGAAGCACTTAATAGTATTATCTGTTTGCTTGTAAAGGTTCACTCAGATGTAACATCACACACAATACTCACAGTGATTTTCTGACGCTGCACAATATGGCTTTGGGAAGAAATCACTGATTTATCAAGTTCAAGTTCAAGAGGTTTATTCGTCACATACATACACGGGGTGTGCAGTGAAATGAAAAAGTGGGAGTGCTCAACAGAAATGTGCAAAGGGCAACAAGTTCACACTATTTACAATAAAGAAAACCAACACAATATTTACAGTATTAGAGTAAGAGCTCTATATATGGAATAATAAACGTAAAATGTACTTCAAAGTTAATCAGAAATAATCTATGAATTAATAATATTTTGTGTTATAAGCTGTATTGTCAACATAAACCTTAAGATATTGTAGTCTATAATAAACAAATGTTGATGCAGAAGTAAACCATACAAATCTGGACATTTAGAAATCTCATAGATGGAGGACTTAGGCTACTAAAATCAAGAAACACAAATGATGTCACATATGCATAATACACTATCAAATCAAATATCAATACAGTAAAGCTTTGCAGGGGATAATTAGAGGTATTAATGAAGGATGTAGTCCTCATACCCATTTTTAGCACAAATAATGAAATACATTCCATTAACTATTAGTTTCATGAAAATAAGGATTTGCAAGTATTTCTATTCTAATGTTAAAAGGTTGAGGGTTGCAGCACTCATCTCAGTTGATCTGCCTTGTCTAGATCCTTCCCATCTTATCTTTTATCCTGAATAAAACCCAGAATTCTGTTTCGAATTTTGGTCAATTTGAACCCATATATTAGAGGATTCATAATTGAAGGAATAAGAAGAAATTCTATTGAAATGAAGTTCTGGAGACTTTGAGGTAAATCTCTTGAACCAAATCGCATGTACATTAAATCAAGAAGTGCAGCAAAGGTAAAAGAGATTAAAGAGATTAAATGTGGGACGCAAGTTTGCATGAACTTCCCCCTGTTCTCTTTGGATTTTAGGCATGTTCTGATCAGATACATGTAAGTCCAAACAATAAAAACAGCATGGCCCAGATAAAAAACAATGTTAAAATAGACAATACTGACATTTGCTATAGAGGTTGAGCAAGCTAGTTTACTAATCAGCCAGTTGGAACAGTAGAGTTTATGTATGTGTGAGCCACATAACTTATATTGAAGTATTGTCATTGTGTTCATGAACATGCAAGAAAGTGGTAAGAGCCAGGAGAAAAACACTAACAGAGAAACTGTCTGTTTAGTCATAACAGAATGGTACACCAGAGGCCGACATATAGCTATGTATCTGTCGTAGGCCATCAAGCGAGAGCTAGACTAAGGATAAGGCAGCCAGGGGGTGGGGGGAGGTGGGGTTGAGCCATTGGCTGCATGAGGGAGGGAATCAGGCTGATAGGCTGTTGGTGGACATGGTGCTGGAGAGATTTTGGGGGGGCCTCCCATCCCGCACCGCCACCTGGGTCCTAGTGGATTACACAACAGAATATCACTAGGCAGTGTCCTTGCGCAATATCTCTGTGAAGAGTGTTGCACAAGCTCCGTTTCAAATCATCTCCTGACCAAGGCACCTTGTTTATGTCACGCACTCTACGGGAACTATATGAGCAGCTAGGTGTGCCCTCAATCCGGACCAGTGTATACCACCCCCAGACTGACAGGCTGGTGGAACGGCTTAATAAAACGCTGAAAAACATGGTTAGATCCTCTGTTATTTGCAGTGCTGGAGGTACCCCAGTCCTCCATGGTATTTTCTCCCTTTGAGCTCCTGTTCAGCAGGAGACCCTGTGGGGTGCAGGACCTAATTAAAGAAAAGGTCCTAGCACAAGCAAAAAAGAGATTCAATACATTATGGACTGGCTGCAAACAAAACTCCATGTGTCACACCTATGACTACAATGCAGAGTAGGCTATTGCATAACAGCATGAGTAAAACACTCGGGAAGCATGGCACAGCACACAGAAACAAGGTATAAGGGGTTTATTCTCAGAGACAGGAAAAAATTACAAACATAGGCTTGACCAAGCAGTTTTACCACATTCTGTAAAATACGTAAGATGAAACAATAAATGAAACTGCCTGAGTTAGTTTGACAGTTGTTCTTTCTTTGACAATTCCAACAAAGTGCAACATCCATTTGATTATTGTCAACTGTGTTTAATGATTGTAGAAACGGAATTGTTAACTTGTTCAGGGTAACTGGGAGTGGAGACCCTTGCTTCTCAGTTGTCGTTTCAGCAAGCAAGAGGAAATGACATTGGGTACATTGTCACAAAATGCTGGGGTGGCTACCACGTGAGAATTTCCTCGAGGCCCAGGAACCTCAGCATCGGCTGCATGACAGAGGGGTGCGTCTCAGACAATTTTCACCGGGAGATAAAGTTCTTGTATTGCTCCCTTCGTCCAGCTCCAAATTACTCGCCAGGTGGCAAGGGCCCTTTGTGGTCATGCGGCGGGTTGGGGATGTCACTTATGATGACGCTTTAGAATAGGAGTATATCACAAAACTCTGTAGCAGGCATCCACCATAAGAGATGACATGATAAGGAGAAAGTAGATCCATGAGAAATTTGGGATAAAAGCCTGCTGTTCCATAAAGTCCACTGATGCAGAGATTACACAGCAAGATGTAGAGTAGAAAAAATCTTGGGAATCAACGTTTCAGAAGTATGAAGTTGTGGAAAGTCAATTTACCTGCAAGTGCTAAATGCCGGTATGTGTTTTATGCAGAGAAGTCAATATGGGTCACTCACCACACTGGCCAGTAATATTTTGAGAAAATAACATTTGAATGTTTCGGTTCAGTTGCACTTCATGATGAATTTCAGACTTGATCCATTGTGCAAGTTTTAAATTAACATACAGTACCTGACTCTATACAGTCAGTATCCTTGAGGGAAAAATATTAGCGCCACAATTATACACTTATTATTGTCTATGGCTCTGATCATGAGTGTCTGACCGAGCTGACTTGAAGGTCATTGTAAATTTTGTGTTAGATTGTTCTACAAATGCATAATATATACATTTACATAAAGTAAATAAATGACCTGTTGAATCGTCATTGATAGTTGCTGTCAACCTATTTATGGAAAACATAAATCTATTTAAGACACTCAATTCTTTATCTTGCATTTCATTATATCTTCAAAAGCTACAAGATACAAACATGCAAAAGAAGATCTAAAGCACAAATATGAGAAGATGAAATTGGGCACAGATGTATTGAAAATATGCTGAATGTGATGTGCTTCAATATGACAGATATATAAAGATAGATAAATATAGATAAATAAATATCTTAGCAGTATACTCTTGTCTCTTGTACTTACAGTACAAACCTTTTCTACTGATTACACATATTATCATATCATGTAAGAGTGTCATCTAACTGCTGAAATAAGCAACATGCTATTTTGTAAAAATTGTAAAAATTAAGTACACTCAAATACATGTACAAACAATATTTGTTCCATTGTGTCAAAAACCTAATCAGAGTTGGGGCTCACACTGAAGGCTCCTTTGTCTCTTACTACATATAAAACTCAGAATTCTGTTTCGAATTTTGGTCAATTTGAAACCATATATGAGAGGATTGACAATTGGAGGAATAAGGAGAAATTCTATTGCCATGAAGTTCTGGAGACTTTGTGATAAATCTTTGGAGCCAAATCGCATGTACATTAAATCAAAAAGCAAAGAAAGAACAACATTTAGTAAAGAGCTTAAATGTGGCAGACATGTTTGCATAAACTTACCCCTGTTATTTTTGGATCTTTGGCATGTTCTGATCAGATGCATATAAGACCATAAAACAAACAGAACATGGCCAAGATAAAAAGAAATATTAAAATATGGAATAACACTGTTTGCTATGGGGACAGAGCAAGCTAGTTTGGCAATCAACCAATTAGCACAGTAAATCTTTGGTATGTGTGAGCCACATAACCTTAATCCCAACATTGTTATTGTGCTCATGAACATCAAATAAAAGGGTAAAAACCAGGTCAAAAACACTAACAGACAAATTCTTTGCTTTGTCATAACTGAGTGATACACCAGAGGCCGACATATAGCCAAATATCTGTCATAGGCCATCAGAGCTAGAATTGAGAAATCACCACAAGCCGAGGAGTGTATCACAAAACCCTGTAGTACACATCCAGTATAAGAGATGACATGAGAAGGAGACAGTAGATCCATGAGGAATTTGGGGTAAAAGCCTGCCGTCCCATAAAGCCCATTGATGCACAGATTACACAGGAAGATGTACATTGGCTCATGAAGGCTTTTATCCACAATCACACTCACAATGAGCGAGACATTTACCAGCCAAATCACACAGTAACTCAATAAAGTGAGAGCGAAGAGAGTGAATCTGTGGTTTGCTGTGCCATTTAACCCTGACAGAGTAACCACAGTTATAACTGAAACATTATCCATCATATTGAAGATTTTACAGTTTGCTTTGTCGTTAATCTAATTCCACAATGCTACAGATCAAACAAGTGCATTTGACCCAAACTACTAACTTGTTCTAGAAGACAGATATCATGCTCTCTGTCTCTCCCTCCCTCTCGTGTGTTCTCGTTCGACCATTTGTTTATATCCTTCTCATAGCAGCAACAATCAATGAAGTGAACATGTGAATTCAAACAATCCAATCAGTGAGCTGGGAGGAGCTGAAGAAGAATAGAGAGGAGAAGTGTCTTTGGCGTTTGGCTTCAGTGAGTAGAAATCAACCTAAATAAGTAAGTAAATACTGTAAGCTTAAATGCTATGTGGAGTTAGATATTTTAGTCGAGACTACCACTTTAGTGTGTCTCAGTCACAAACCGACGTGACCAGGGCTTGCCTCACGGTGACTGGTTGCCCTGTCGCTCAGAGGCCCCTGGGGGCCGATCTACACGGTCACGGCTTTTCTCTGTCCTGGCTTCACAGTGGTGGAATGAACTCCCCACTGATGTCAGGACAGTTGAGTCGCTGCCCATCTTTCGCCACAGGGTGAAAACCCACCTCTTCAAGAAACACTACCCTGACCCTTCCTCTTCAAGAAACACTACCCTGACCCTTCCTCTTCTAGAAACACTACACTGACCCTTCCTCTTCAAGAAACACTACCCTGACCCTTCCTCTTCAAGAAACACTACCCTGACCCTTCCTCTTCTAGAAACACTACCCTGACCCTTCCTCTTCAAGAAACACTACCCTGACCCTTCCTCTTCTAGAAACACTACACTGACCCTTCCTCTTCAAGAAACACTACCCTGACCCTTCCTCTTCCAGAAACACTACCCTGACCCTTCCTCTTCAAGAAACACTACCCTGACCCTTCCTCTTCTAGAAACACTACACTGACCCTTCCTCTTCAAGAAACACTACCCTGACCCTTCCTCTTCTAGAAACACTACCCTGACCCTTCCTCTTCCAGAAACACTACCCTGACCCTTCCTCTTCTAGAAACACTACCCTGACCCTTCCTCTTCAAGAAACACTACCCTGACCCTTCCTCTTCCAGAAACACTACCCTGACCCTTCCTCTTCAAGAAACACTACCCTGACTCTTCCTCTTCTAGAAACACTACACTGACCCTTCCTCTTCTAGAAACACTACCCTTACCCTTCCTCTTCAAGAAACACTACCCTGACCCTTCCTCTTCAAGAAACACTACCCTGACTGTGGAGGGATTTTCATTAAAGTTGGTTAAGTTATGTTATCTGTTTAGAATAGGTCTCAGTTGGGAGGGAACCGTTTTTCCAGGTTTTGTTTCCCTTGGGACTCATTTGTTGAGGGACCGCCAGCCATCTTAAATGGAATTGCAATTGTTTGTCAGTGAGTCAAAGCTACAGGGCCACACGGGCAGCCGGTAAGGGAAATGACAAGTGTTTATGGTGTGTTCATGTTGATAGGTTTTCATTGTGTATGTTTATAGTGATTTGTGTATGTGTTTATCTTTAGGTTGATAACCTACTTTGTGTGGAGAAGAAATTTCATTAAATACCAAATCTTGCACTGAGTTGAGTAGTCACGCCCCGTGTTGTGTCCAACCCTTTCGGTGGGAGTAAAGCCGAACACTGACCCTTCCTCTTCTAGAAACACTAACCTGACCCTTCCTCTTCAAGAAACACTACCCTGACCCTTCCTCTTCTAGAAACACTACCCTGACCCTTCCTCTTCAAGAAACACTACTTTAATTAAAAAGTAGCCAACTTATTTCACTTTTACCTTAGCACTGGTTCTGCTCTTAGATGCTTTTTTTTAGGAATGAAATGCACTTATGATTTCTGGTGTCTAGTAGTTCTCTTGCCTACCTATGTTGAATGCACTTATTGTAAGTCACTTTGGATAAAAGCGTCTGCTAAATGCCTGTAATGTAATGTAATCTCAAAACAACATTTAACAAGGTTAAGGTGTAACAGGTTAATGTTGACATAACATAACACCAAATCATTCCCTCTTTCTTTTGGTTTGGGTCTGCATCTCCTCCTGTATGGGCTTTCTCTCTGTGTGTGTGTGTGTGTGTGTGCATATGGGGCTGCGTAGCTGCAGACCGGTCAGAGTGCCCATGCTGACCCCTGTCTACTGCCGAATGCACCTACAATGGGCACCTGAGCATCAGAACTGGACCATGGAGCAATGGAAGAAGGTGGCCTGGTCTGATGAATCACATTTTCTTTTACATCACGTGGACGGCCGGATGTGTGTCCATCGTTTACCTGGGGAAGAGATGGCACCAGGATGCATTATGGGAAGAAGGTAAGCCGGCAGAGGCAGTGTGATGCTCTGGGCAATGTTCTGCTGGGAAACCTTGGGTCCTGGCATTCATGTGGATGTTACTTTGACACGTAGGTGCACAAGTGACTTTGAATGTGAGAGTGTGTAAACATCTGAGAAACGTTTGAGTTGCCTCTTGTCACAGTGTAAAACTACACACGCATCTCCTCTTCTAGATTCAAGATTCAAGAATTTTAATTGTCACATACACACACGAGGTGTGTAGTGAAATGAAATCTATTTGTGTGAACTGTGTTTTGCAACTATAGATTTTTGACCCTGTTTTGCCATCAAATTTGACTGAATTGATTCACACATTTGCAACATATAATTTACAACTACAAATCTTTTCTATACATGTTTTAAACTAATTCTATTTGTTCAAAATGTTTTTACATATTTACACATTTCAAATCATTTGTGCAAATGTGTTTTTACATGTGCACAACTGTTAAAATACAACTGCAAGTTTCCATATATTTGTGAATATCGTTTTACAAGCTCAAAATCTTTATGACCCTATCTTGATTCCATACATAGCAACCACTTGATGAAAGGTGTAGTGCTTTTTAGCCATATAGCTCAAATATGTTTTTCTTTTGACTCTTCTGTTCTCTCTTCTCTGTGTGTGCACGCAAACTCCCATTTTCCTGCCTCGAGATTCAAGGAATTGTTGTGTCGTCACTGAAAATGTTGGTGGAAGCATTCAGAGTTACGCTGCTGCACTGAAGAGTGCAGAATTTCCATTTTTTTTAGAGTCTCGCTAGCACAAGATATTTATTTTTGGCAAATTTTGGAATTAAATGAAAATCAGGTGATTTTTTGATGAAATCTCAACATTTTCATCTCAGATGCATTTATTTTTCTTGTGTGCAGAATTTTTTTTACAGGATCTAGCTATGACAAATTTAAATTTTGGCATTTTTTTTACATAATGCATGTAATAAAACCTGCCTGTGGGTGCGTGGGGTTCAGAGGGTTAATAATATTGTGCAATGCATACCATGTCATATGTCTCAGTTTCACTTTCTCTAAATGTTGCTGAATCCTCTTGCAGTGCCTGCATTTTTTGTTCAGTTTCCCCGTTTCTTTCCAACAAGAGCCTACCACAAGGGTGGGTTTCAGGCCTAAAGGTGATTGAGCCTGGCTGTCCTCAGTCTAGTGTTAAAGCTGCAAGAGCAAGCTATTTGTTTGAGCTAATCTCTACCAATCATCATAATCCCAGGTTCTTGTTTAGAACCACTCCCCCTGGTGTCTCTGTTTCCTCAAATGCTGAATGTGACAAGTTCTTAACCTTCTTTTTAGAAAAGATTGAGGACATCAGGTCTAAGTTACCTGCCCTATTTTATTTACTGATGTATCCTGTCCTGATCTAGATACTCTGAGTCAGTTTAGGCCAATCTCTTTTGACAACCTACTGTCATCCAGACCCCTTGACATCATACCAACCAAATCCCTTTTAGAAGTTTTAGATACTGTAGGACCTAACTTGCTAAACATTGTCAACAGCTCTTTGTCCTCTGGTTGTCCCTGACTATTTTAAGACAGCTTGCGTTCAGCCTCTTTAAAAAAAAAAAAAAAACAGTTTTTGCTCTCAGTGATTATAGACCCATTTGAAAATGACCCTTTATTTATAAAATCCTGTATCAAGCCAACTCCTAGAAATGTTGACTTGCAAGTGCCTCACAAGGCCAGTGTGGTGGCCTGCAGCCATGGTTGGACTTTTCATGTCAGATTTAATTCAATATTTTGACATAAAGATGTGAGATCATATTATTTATCTAGGCAAGTATTTCAGCCTTTATTTATTGGTAGGCTACATGATGAAATACAGATCAAAACTCCAGTGAGGCAGAGAAAAAGACAAAATATGGTTGTGAGTTATAGCCATAACATTCCAGTCACACTATTTGTGCAGTTGAGTTTGTGACACCTGATGCTTCACAGTCACTTATTCAGTTAGTTCTTGTATAGACAAACCTATTGATCAGATATCCGATCTGACCTCTATTCACATCTATTCCTACTGTAAGAAACTTGATTAAGATGCCAGATATGTCCTTAGCACTAAGACATTCACCATTATTGATAATTTCTAAGTGATTGTTTTTGACCGTGATAACATCCTGAAAATATGTTTTCTAATTTCTGGTAACTTCAGGCTATACACAAGAGGGTTCAGAACTGGAGGAATCAATAAAAATTCCAGTGATAAAATTACAGCAACAAAAGGATTTAGCTCTTCAACATTATAACGGCTAAGGGCAATATCACAAAATCCTGTAATAGAATGAATCACAAATGTAACAGTGTGTGGTAGACAGCTTTGTAATACTTTTCCTTTAAATTCTGATGAGCTTTTCCTACAAACAAGCAGAATTCTCAGATAAGTATACAAGACATAGAAAAGGGGGAAAAAAACTACAATGATGGTTAATAACATACCAACAGTGTTGTTGATAACAGTGGTGACACATGACAATTTTACAACATTCCAGTTGGCACAGAACACTTTCGGTATCTTGTTACCACATAAAGGAAGCCTGATGGACAAACAAATGCATGTTGTAACAGAAAAGATTGGAGAAATCCATGCCAAGCATGCCAACTTTATGACTGTTTTAGAGGTCATCTTGCTGTGATACTGTAAAGGCTGACATACAGCAACATACCTGTCATATGCCATTATGCTCAGGATGGTGAGTTCATAGGCTGCGTAGCTATAAATAACATAGATCTGAGTGAAACATGCTGAATATGAGATCAAATGAGTATCAGATATAAGGTCCATCAGGAATCTGGGGAAGAAGCCAGCAGAACCATACAGAGAGTTGATAGACAGACATGCAATGAAAATATACATGGGGTCATGCAGCGTTCTCTCCCGTGATACTACCAGTATTATGACAAGATTAGCAAAGACTATAATACCATACAGCAGGAGGCAAAGGGCAAAGGCTGGGTAGCGGTAGTATCCTATGTTCACAAACATGGTGAGGTTGAAGTAAAAGGGAAAAGTATCATTTTCCATTTATTGCAGATTGTACCAGCGATTCTTTGAGAAAATAGAAAATGCAATAGTGTTTTTTTTATATATTATCTACACTTTCGTTCTTGGTTTAGAGAAATCACTATTATAAATGACTGAGGTGAAGCAAAAGTAATAGTGAAATATTAAAAAAAAAAATGTAGCATGAAAACATCAAAGTGTATGAGACTAATATCCAACGCCACACATAGTAGTGTGGCGTAAATTAAGAAAGGCTTCCTCTCTTCACCTATCCATCCTCATCCCACTACTCTCTCTTCCATTCATACGTTATTATCCAATCAGCGCCAATCAGGCGTAAATCTCTATAGACACACTGTGAGTTCATAGGAGGAGCTGAAAGTCACTTTATCTTGTCTGACCCTGCAGATGTCACCACAGTCATCACTCCCTGGAGAAATCAGAAACTTTCCCAAAATGCATTTTAAGATTTCTGATGAATATTTTCTATTAATAATTTCTAACCATATTAGGTACAATAGGAGTGATTCCCTGTCCACGAACCTAAAATATCAAATAGACTTTTTTTAATGGAAAACAGGTCATCATGGAAAAGTAGTTGTGCCCTTCTTACTCCTACAGTCGACCCTGAGGCAGCAGCTTGGAAGGCACATGCCACTCTTCAATGTTCAGCCAGTTGCTCGTCACCAACCCTTCCCAAGCCCAGTAACTGTGTCAAGCCTTGTTCACACCAGATGCAGAACGGATGCATAGTGGAGCCTGCTTCCTTTCGGCACCCGTGTCGATGGATGCGACTCACTGTGGCGCAGAGCTACACGCATGGGTGTTGGCAGCAATAGTGTTGAGTGTCGAGTCTATTTTCTCTGTGTGTGGCAAGTGGATTTCACAGAAATATATAATGGAAATTCAATGTCACCACAGGAGGATATATATTCGATGATCAACCTACAAATGTCTTTGTTGTTGTTGATTAATAAATCTGCAGTTATGTACATTTTAAGAATCAGAGTCACTGTGGAATGAACATCCGCTTTTGAATAATATAGTAGAACCCTAGCAACCTACCTTTCATCACCTAGCAACCACCTAGCAGTCAGTCGTAATACCCTAGGAACTACCTAGTAACAGCCTAGCAACCGTTGGGGTTGTGCTACAATGCTGGTTTCACGAGTGCAATAAGCTGTCTCCAGACTACTTAGAACGGGAGCTACATGTCCTCTCCAAATAGGCCGAGAGAGCACGGCCAGGGCACAACTTGTAACCGCTCCTCCTCTTCAGAATTGAAGTGAGGGGGCGAAAAGGAAACCAGGTCAATAACCCTAGAGCTATAACTTGAAGTTATGATCTTTGGAAGATGTGCAGGGTTAGGCCGTAACGTTACTTTTTGATTGTCTGCCGAAAAAATGTATGTACAGACAAGGCAGCTAAATCACCTACTCTCTTAGCTGAAGCAAGAGTGAATAGCAATGTGGTTTTCAGCTAGAGAAATTTCAGATCCACTGTGTCAATAGGCTGAAACGGGTGACTTGACAGACTTGACCTGTGTGCGGGAAACACTAGTGCGTGGACTTCCCCATGGCAGTGGGGCTCACAAACAAAGCCCGCCCACCAACCACCATCCAGACACACACTTACTTATTTATTTATTTCATTGTGTATATATGTACACTACCTGCTCAAAAGTTTGGGGTCACCCAGAAAATGTCATGTTTTCCATGAAAACTCACACTTTCCTCCATTTGCAGCAATTACAGCCTTGCAGACCTTTGGCATTCTAGCTGTCAATTTGTTGAGGTACTTCAGGTGCTTCCTGAAGCACCTTCCACAAGTTGGATTGGCTTGATGGGCACTTCTTACGTACCATATGGTCAAGCTGCTCCCACAACAGCTCAATAGGCTGCTGACTGCTTCTTCCCTAAATCGTTCTTTGCCCATCTTAATCTTTTCCTTTTATTGGCCAGTCTCAGATATGGCTTTTTCTTTGCTACTCTGCCTAGAAGGCCAGCATCCTGGAGTCGCCTCTTCACTGTTGACGTTGGGACTGGTGTTTTGCGGGTACCATTTAATGAAGCTGCCAGTTGAGGACCTGTGAGGGGCCTGTTTCTCAAACTAGAGACTCTGATGTACTTGTCCTCTAGCTCAGTTGTGCACCGGGGCCTCCCTTCTCTTTCTATTCTGGTTAGAGCCAGTTTGCGCTGTTCTGTGAAGGGAGTAGTACACACCGTTGTATGAGATCTCTAGTTTCTTGGCAATTTCTCGCATGGAATAGCTTTTATTTCTCAGAACAAGAATAGACTGCCGAGTTTCAGAAGAAAGTTCTTTTTTTTCTGGCCATTTTGAGACCATAATCTAACCCACAAATGTTGATGCTCCAGATACTCAACTAGCCTAAAGAAGGCCAATTTTATTGCTTCTTTAATCAGAACAGTTTTCAATGATCAATTAGCATTTTAACATGATAAATTTGGATTAGCTAACACAATGTGCCATTGGAACACAGGAGTGATGGTTGCTGAAAATGGGCCTCTGTACGCCGATGTAGATATTCCATTAAAAATCAGCCGTTTCCAGCTATAATAGTCATTTACCACATTAACAATGTCTAGACTGTATTTCTGATCAATTTAATGTTATTTTAATTGAAAAAAATGTTCTTTCAAAAATAACGAAATTTATAAGTGACCCCAAAAGTTTGAGCGGTAGTGTATATATTGTTTGAGTTTCGTTATTTGATTGGTGTGCCTGTCTGTTTTTTTAATGCACCAACGTCACCGAGTCAAATTCCTTGTATGTGCGAATGTACTTGGCCAATAAATTTGATTCTGATTCTTACTCAAGGACATTCAATGACATTCAAGAATTTAATAATAATATTTAGCAAGTTATCTCTGGCCGGTTGGGAAACCCTACCTTGTCCGTTGTCTGTGTCTGTTTATGCAGGATGTGTCTGCGTCTATCCAGGCACCTCACAAGGATGGGTGGAAAGACAAAATTCACGTACTACATATGAAATATCAATGATATGAGATCCATCAGTATTAGCCACTCATTTAAGCAGAGAATTGTGCCCAAAGACAGTTTTAACTTTTGATTTTGGGAACTTTTCCAATTTAGAGCAGGTCATTATGCAAGCTAGTCATAATATTGCAACAATGCAAATAGAAGGGCCCAATGCACTCTAAAAGTGATGTAATGTATTGTAATTATTTGTTTGTGTGTGTGCACATTATGATCAGTCACTATGTATGAAAAATAAGTGATGTAATTGTTTTTTTCACCCAGCTTCAGACTAATTTAGACAACAGTCCATACACAGAAGCCCACAAGTGATGTAAGGTTAATGTCATGAGTGTCATTAGTCCTCCTGCTATCCCTGATGCCCATCTCTGCAGACCTCAGGGAACAGGGTTGGCTATGGCCAGACTTAGTACAGTTAATTATGACCCAATGGTCACTGTATATTGGTCTCATGGGAGGTTCTGCTAAACACATACAGGTAAACATAGTTGTGAGGCTCACTAGGCTTGCTCACTATGATTGTTGACAAGTTGTCAAAAAGTTCACTTCTCAATACTTACTTCTTAATGAGTACCACAGAGGGGGAATACTGTAGCTAATGTTTTATAAGAGGTTACAAGTAATTATGGTTTAAGGGGTCAACAGGTAATTATCTCCATTGTCCCTAGAGAGCAATTAAACAGGCTTCACCATCCTGGAGGGCCAGCCTGAGCACCAAACAAAACAAAGGTGCCCTTTGGTCCAGAAGTCAGAAAGACGCCCCTGGAGGATAATCAATAACCTTTGACTAACTTTATGCAAGTGAAACAAACAACAGGTTCTCTCATCCATTACTGAATTGGCTACTCAGTTTGTGATGTTGGCCTGTTTGAAATTATTTCAACAGTGTTCTGTTCATTCCCATAAACTAACACTGATAACAATATTATCCACAGTTAATGATATCCACAGGACTATTGAACTCAGTATTGCAGTTGTTAAATACACAAAGTTCTGTTCCCTTGGTCTCACAAGTTGATATGTGGTTGTCATAGGGACCCATCAAGCGCTATGATTCAGTCAATATCAACCGGCTTGTAAACACAAAAGTATATACGTATATATACAATAAGTATATATAATATTAAAACTCAAAGCACCTGCTACATTGTGAAAAGACAGTAAGTGTACAATGTCGAATAGCAATAATGGTGTAGACCAGTACAGGTATACTGCCCTAGACAGCTAGCTAACAGTATGAAGTCTTCCAACAAATCACAAGGCGTAATTGTCCTTGAGGTAATTTCTGAAGAAATTCAGCACTGTGAAACTGTAAAACATACAGAATTTACATGGACATTAGATTAAAGGTTACACACACAAATGAAGTCAAATGACACAAATTGTGAGTTGTCACAAGGTCATACTATATCACCTTAACAAATGACCCATTGTATTTCTCTTCACGTCATAAAACGCTTAAAATACAATAAACTTACTCAAAATTCTGTACGTATAACACACAAATCAAAAGAAAAGAAACAATATTAAAGGTACTCTTTTTCACTTAGGACATGTTGTACATGGTGAAACATAATGTTTATGCTATTTACAGACAAATAATGTCCAAGGCATGTGTCCTAGTTTATGTTCATTTTCTGGAGAAAATGTAAGTAAATGTGCTTGCTGTCAATGCAACAGTGTCAGTGTGTGTGTGCCTGTGATCAAACTGACATAAATATCAGGGATGCAGACACGTCAGGGGTCAAAAAGGTCACAAAAACATGCACATGTAGTGGATGTGTCAAATAGTTTAGAAGAAGCAGTGAGGTGTGTACTGCAAAATAACCAGTAGGGTCAGTCCAAACGAATGCAAAACTCTACCAAACATTACCAAAATTACAAAAACGTCATTTCTAAAAGGACATTTTGTTAAATGGTATCGGTATAGTAAATTCAACAATTTTAATTGTAGTGACAGCATGGCTTGATGAAAGTCAGCTAGATCTAAAGCCGAGGCAGTAAATGAAAGTGCATTATTTGCATTGATATACTGTATGTGTACAGAAGTCCCTTCCTCTAAACTCAGGTGCTGAAGTTTAAAAAAGGTGTCATGCATGATGGATCATCTACCTAACTAGTAAGAAAATGAAATGTTATGCTCATGACACAAATTGGGTGTTCAAGCCCAGTAAGAGTTGGTATATGTGACAGAGAGGTCAGCTGGAGAGTTGCTACTGTTGCTACAATATGACAGTCCTAATTTCCCGTCCTCTAAACTCCCTTGTAAAAATGTGTTTTTTCCATAAATCCACATTTCCACATATCTAACACATCTAGCGAGCAATTTGATTTTCAAGAGTTTTCTGCAGTATTTATTTACAAATGCTTCATGTAAGGCTTGTAATACTTTTCTGTATCTTATTTATTTAATCACAGAAGTCAAAGTCTTTTACATTTCACAAGGTGATATGTGGTTATCATGGATGAGTGCTATGATTCAGTCAATAACAACTAACAATTTACAGAGTGAGGAAATAAGTATATATGATATTAAAACTCAAAGCACATGCTACATTGTGAAAAGACAGTAAATGTCAAGCGTACAATGTCTATGTATATATACTTGTACATAAGTAAAATATCATCCCCACAATGGAAAGTAAATAATGTATAAATGAATGATAATATTTGTTGAGTAGGGTATGTGCAGCCTAATTAGGTCTTATAACATCTGAATAAATCTGCAATTGTTTGTTATGCTGGTGACCCTGGAGGGAGGTTGAAAGGTTACTTTGGTAATGCCTTTCTTGTAGTGTTGCTCATATTGCATTATGAGTACATAGCATTGCTTTTGAGCATGACATCAGGATTTCTAATGCATAATGAATATCGTCACCTTCTTAAACTAATGGCCTAAGTCATATTTTAAAGTTTTTCCAAAAACAGAAAGAACTGAACCAAATATATTGTTGTTCTTTCTTCTGGAAGCAGCCGCCATCTAGTAAAGCTTGTAAAATTGCCTAAGTCACAAGAAATTGTGACTTAAGCCATTTTTATTTTTTTTTAATTGCCTAAGTCACACTTTTGACATAGGCCATTATACTACCAGGGTAGGAACAGCATGATCTTTTCAATAAGGATGTAGGCAATTTTACCAGAGGGGGCCAGCATCATGAAGAGATGATTTAGGCAAAAAAAACATTTTCCTCAAAATATGACTTAGGCCATTAGTTTAAGAAGGTGACGATATAATAGACTTACAAGCCAAAGGATTTTTCAATAATTTGATTTATCCTGGATAATTTATCATCAGAGTCAAAGTGGGAGTTGAAGAAAGTAAAGTGAGAGAAACTCTGAAATGACACTGTGACAAAGATGTGAAGGCAGGAAGGACAAGGAGTGTTGCCTTGTTGTTCAGCTGGGCCACTCTTGCCACGTTGTGCCCCCAACATGCACTCCATCCCTGCCTCGCTTCCCCTAGGCACCATCTGTAACATTTCAGATCCGAAACCAGTATGCCACTTAAATCATGAAGTCACGTATTGTTTGCATCATGTGTTCAAATTTTGGAAGCTGCTCTTTTTAACAGTAGTCTGTACCGATGAGCAAAGGTATTTGCAAGGTAGTAGCTCTTGGGAATGCTGCACATTCACATGTACGGAACATATAGTGCCTTGCAAAAGTATTCGGCCTCCTTGACTTTTGGCAGATTTTGTTGTGCTATGAAGTTATTTCAAAACACATTAATTTGAGATTTTTCATCTGAGTTCTATGCAAAGCTCTCTATTCTATCAAAGTGAAAACAAAATTGTTGAAATTTAATTGGAAGAATAAAATTTAAATAACAGAGAAATCAAGTATTCAACCCCTTTGCTTTGTCCAGGGTAAGTTGCCACACTAGCATTACATTACATTTGTTCAACATTTAGTTTTGCCGTTTCTCAGATGTCATATTTAGATTGTATTTAACAATTGTGAACATTGTTTTCCTTTCAAACTTTTTTAAACTTGTCTTTCTTGCTAACAATGATGATCTTAATGGGATCTTAGGGTATAGGGTGGACTATAATGAAACTCAGTCTGGATATATGGTCCATAGATGACATAATCATGACATTATTTATGGATGACATCTGAATAAAAGTAATCTGAAATGTTGACCAGTGTGGTAACCTCCCCCGAATGAGGGGTTGAATATTTATGCAAACTTGATTTCTCTGTAATTTTAATTTTATTCTTCCACATACATTTCAACATTTTGTTTTCACTTTGATAGAATAGAGTGCTTTGCATAGAACTCAGATGAAAATCCAAAAATGGTAAATTGAACTTAATAGCACAACAAAATCTGCAAAAAGTCAAGGGCTTTGAATACTTTTGCTGCACTGGAGTATCAAGTTCACTTCTATAATTTTTAGACTACCTCCTGAAGTTTGATGTTTTATATTGGATAGTAAAATGGACTAAACTCAAGCCTTTGGTCTCAACTTAAGCTGTTGACCTGCCATCATACACAAATGTAGAATTCTGTTGCGTATTTTAGTCAATTTAAGCCCATAAATGATGGGGTTAAAAATAGGAGGTATCATGAGAAAGTGTAAGGCCATGAAGTTCTTTAGACTCTGTGATACAGATTTTGATCCGTACCTAGTGTACATAACATCAAAAAATAAAGCAGCTGTGACATTAAGTAAACATAATAAATGTGGCACACACGTCTGCACAAACTTCCTCCTGCCCTCTGTGGATTTTAAACATGATTTAACCAGCTGCACATATGAACACACTATAAAGATATCATGCCCAAAATAGAAAAATATAATAACGAATCCAACAATATTATTTGTTCTCGTTGAACTGCAGGCAAGTTTAACTATTGACCAGTTCTCACAATAGAGTTTCTCTATGTGGGAGCCACATAATTTCTGCATGGACGTCAATGTTATCACCATAACCTCACAGCACAGCGGTACAAACCAGGACAAACAAACTAGTGTTGCAATCCTGTGTTTAGTCATAACAGAGTGGTACTCCAATGGTCGACATATAGCCACATATCTGTCATAAGCCATCAGAGCGAGAATAGATAAGTCCATTGTTGCATAGGAGTATATAACAAAGATTTGCAACAGGCAACCAGCATATGATATGACTTGAGAATGAGAGAGTAGATCCAACAGGAATTTGGGGTAGAAGCCTGCAGTCCCATAAAGTCCATTGATGCACAGGCTGCAGAGAAAAATGTACATGGGTTCATGGAGGTTTTCATCCAAGATTATGGTCAAAATCAGAGAAACATTTACCACCAAAATTACACAGTAACATAGTAAAGTGAGAGAGAAGAGAGTGGTTCTGTAGTTCATTGTCTCATTGAACCCAGACAGAGAAAATACTACCATGGATGTATTACTCATTCTAAATCTAATCATCGAAAACAAAATTGTCAAAATTATGCCAGCAAAAGTTTTTGTTCCCAGTCTTTTCAATTCTCTATATTAGTGATAACAGGATAACAGACATTTAGAAGACAGGATGCTATCCTAACTCTTTATTCTCTCCTTAAGGTTGTGCACAATTGAGTAGGGAATTCATTGTGTCCAATCAGTGATAATATTTCACTAGATCTCTAGTGGTTCATTGCGAACATTGGTTTGATTTTATTTCTCAGAGCAACTATTGTTGACCCCCTAGCCATTGTACTTTCTATGACTACAACTTGCTTTTACAATTACACAGTATCTGATGCAACCGTCCTGTAACATTAGGAACAAACTGTATTTCAGGGGACTTTTATTTCATAATAACACATTTATTTATTTCAGGGGACCTTTATTTCCTAATGCCACATTTATTTCCCAGCTCTTTTTATTTCCATCTGTTACATTCAAATGAATGGGGCGTGGTCCCCTGAAATAAATAAATGTGGAATTCTGAAATAAAAGTCCCCTGAAATAAATAAAAGTAGTCCTTTGAAAAACATCCTTTTTTAAATAAAACCTATTTATTTATTTATTGAACTATATTGACTCATTTATATATTTATATTTACATTTATTTATATATTTATTGCCTCATTTATTTATTTCAGGATTTATTTCATAGCCATATTTATTTATTTATTTAATATTGACTTAAATGGCATTCCATACATTCCGACATCGATCAGAGGATCAATTAATAATAGGAGAGACCTCACTGTCGGGTGTCCAGTCGGCATTGGAGTTGGACACAGATCAAATCCAGGCTGCATCTTCATCAGATGGTAGGACTATGTTATTGTATTTGTAAGGCGTCCAGTCCATATGATCAACCCATTACAAGTTGGATCATCTTGTGTTGTTATGAATGAGGACAGTTCCACAAGTACGACATTTCAGCCTATTAGTTATTTTTCTACAAGGCCACTGAAACATCTTGTTGTTGTTGAAGTTTGGCACTACTGCAGTTGATTTTTCATAAAGAATAAGCCATTCTAAGAGCCTTCCCGCATGTTTCCAAACACACAAACACATTTCCGCATGTTTCCAAGCACTCGTAGGATTTGATCGTACCAAACGAATAAATTCAGATACGAACAAAATGATGAATCCGACTATGTAGATCTGATCGTAGATCTGATCGTAGATCATAGATCTGATCGTATACACATCACGAAACGTATACACACGTTTCGTGAATGAGGCCCATTGTGTGTAGTAAAATGAGGTCATACTATATCACCTTACCAAATAACCCACTGTATTTGTCTTTTCATGTCATAAAACACTTAAAGTAGAGTAAACTTACTCAAAACGATGTATAACACATAAATCAGCAGTAGTCTAATTTAGGTTACCAAATAGGATAGCTCTTTTCAGATTTCTAAAAGGACATTTTGTTAAATTGTACATGAGGTTTTTACCATTTGATCTTGATCTTGTAATTTAAGTGCCATATAAATAAAATTAAAGGAATGGAACTGACAGCAGTGAGAAAGTTGAATATTTTATATAATAATATAATATAATACGTCTGAAGGCATTTATACTGCAGTGTTTCCACAATATGGAGACTATTATGTCACTTGTACAAACCAAATCCAGAAATATTAATACTGATTGAGTGCTTTCTTATCTTAAACAGAAATGTATTTTTCTTAGTTGCTGGAAAATGGAAACTTTTTCTAAACAAAGAAGGTATTTGGTAGTGTGCTATCTGATACTCCAAAGTTGTTTCATTTAATATTGCATTTAATTGTATATGTGTCTGTAGCCAAGATGCTACTACGGGTAGACAGAGGCGGAGACTTTGAGGCGGTCAGGCGTGACGGCAACGCCGTTTTATTGCGGGCAGCACCACAAACACAGTCACAATAATAGTAGCAATACAAACGCGCTCTCTCGCCCTCCTCCGCTCACTGCGGGCCCAGTCCTCTCTCTCTTTCTCTCGCTCTCTCGCGCGCGCTCTCTCTCTCTCTCGCTCACTCTCTCCCAGTGAGACGCGCCTCCTCCGTGTTCCTGCTCACTGTCCGGGAAACATACACACACACACAACAGATATCTGTTCCCATTCAGTCCCGATGGGCTGCAGCCGGTGTCGGGCCAGGGCGAAACCCGCCTGCCGGCCCGACTCTGCCCCCCGCCTCCAGCCAACTGCCCAACCACACCCCCCAGTCTGCCACATACCCCCACCGCCCGACGTAGGCCAGGGAGCCGTCCGGCCGACGACCCACTCCCCCCCCCGCCCCCATGGGAGCGGGAGAGAAAGTCGGTGACCACCATCTGCGCCCCCGGCCTATGGATCACCTTGAACTTAAAGGGCTGGAGGGCCAGGTACCAACGGGTGATCCGCGCGTATCCTTCATGCGGTGGAGCCACTGCAGCGGGGCATGGTCCGACCAGAGGGTGAAAGAGCGTCCCAGGAGGTAGTACCGGAGGGTGCTGACCGCCCACTTGATGGCCAGACACTCCTTCTCCACGGCTACCTAGTCTCGCGGTCTGCGAGTTTCCGGCTAATGTACAGCACCGGGCGGTCAACCCCCTCCACCTGCTGGGACAAAACAGCTCCCAGCCCTCTGCATTACATTTACATTACATTACAGGCATTTAGCAGACGCTTTCATCCAAAGCGACTTACAATAAGTGCATTCAACATAGGTAGGCAAGAAAACTCACCAGAAATCGTAAGTGCATTTCCTTCCTAAACAAGCAACTAAGAGCATAACTAGTGCTAAGGTAAAAGTGCAATAAGTTAGCTACCTACTTTTCTTAAACAAATGAGACAAATAGGAAAATCAAATGAGCAAGAGCTAAGACAAATAAGTGTATCAAATAAACAAGAGCTCATACAAATAATTGACGACAAATAGGCAAGGCTAAGAGGAAGGGTCAGGGTAGTGTTTCCTGAAGAGGTGGGTTTTCAGCCTGCGGCGAAAGATGGGCAGCGACTCAGCTGTCCTGACATCAGTGGGGAGTTCATTCCACCACTGCGGGGCCAGAACAGAGAAAAGCCGTGACCGTATAGATCGGCCGCAGGGGCCTCTGAGCGACAGGGGCAAGTCGCCTCGAGGCAGCAGAGCGAAGTGGTCGGGCGGGGCTGTAAGGCTTGACCATAGCCTGGAGGTAAGAAGGAGCTGTTCCTTTCACTGCCCTATAGGCTAGCACCAGGGTCTTGAACTGGATGCGAGCCGCTACAGGGAGCCAGTGTAGAGAACGGAGAAGGGTAGTTGTGTGGGAGAACTTGGGGCGGTTGAACACCAGACGAGCTGCAGCTTTCTGAACAAGCTCCAGAGGTCTGATGGCAGACGCCGGGGCACCAGCAAGGAGGGAGTTGCAGTAGTCCAGGCGGGAGATGACAAGAGCCTGGATGAGCACCTGCACTGCCTTGTCAGTGAGGAAGGGGCGAATCCTCCTGATGTTGTAGAGGAGGAATCTGCAGGAGCGTGTCACTGATGCGATGTTTGCCGAGAACGACAGTTGGTCGTCCAGGGTCACACCCAGATTCCTCGCAGTCCGAGTTGACGTCACCACAGCATTATCAATGGTGATGGCCAGGTCTCGGTGCGGACAGCCCTTCCCCGGGAGGAACACCAGCTCAGTCTTGTCCAGGTTGAGCTTCAGGTGGTGCATCGACATCCACTCCGAGATGTCAGCCAGGCATGCAGCAATGCGTGCCTCCACTTGTGTGTCAGAGGGGGGAAATGACAGGATCAGCTGGTTGTCATCTGCATAGCAGTGGTAGGAAAAGTTGTGGGAGTGGATAACAAAACCAAGAGATGTTGTGTAGAGGGAAAAAAGAAGAGGACCCAGAACCGAGCCTTGTGGAACCCCAGTAGTGAGCCTGCGTGGTTCTGACACAGACCCTCTCAGCGTCACCTGGTAGGAGCGATCCGTCAGGTAGGATGCAAACATGGAGAGTGCAGAGCCTGAGACACCCATCCCCTCAAGGGTGGAGAGGAGGATCTGGTGGTTCACCGTGTCAAATGCTGCAGACAGGTCCAGGAGTATCAGGACGGAGGAGAGAGAGTTCGCTCTAGCGGCATGGAGCGACTCCGTCACTGCCAGGAGGGCAGTCTCGGTCGAGTGACCCACTTTGAACCCAGACTGGTGGGGATCCAAGAGGTTGTTCTGGTGGAGGTACAAGGACAGTTGATTGAAGACAGCACGTTCAAGAGTTTTTGATAGGAAGGGTAGAAGGGAAACCGGTCTGTAGTTCCTTGACCTCAGAGGGGTCAAGTGTTGGTTTCTTCAGAAGGGGGGTGACTCTGGCAGTCTTGAAAGCAGAGGGAAAGCATCCAGACATCAGAGATGTGTTGATGAGGTGGCCCCGATGCGTCAGTCTGGAGACAGAAAGGGAGAGAGAAGTCAGGCATATGCAAAACAGATTCCCCACAGAGGGCCAATTTTACTCCATCAAACGCCTGTTGGCACCACTCCGTCCACTGGACCGGATCTGACGCATCCTTTCGGGTTAGGTCGGTCAGGGGGCTGGTCAGTTCCTGAGAAGTCTGGGACGAACCTCTGGTAATAGCCCGCCAGCCCCAAGAACCGATTCACCTCTTTTTTTGTCTTGGGTCTCGGGCAGGCCGCAAGCGCTGCGGTTTTATCTATCTGGGGCCGCACCAGCCCTCCTCCCAAGTGATACCCCAGATACCGTACCTCCCTCCGTCCAACCGCGCACTTCTTCGGGTTGGCCGTGAGCCCCGCCTGCCTCAGGGACTCGAGCACCGCTCCCACCTGCTGCATGTGCCGCTCCCAGCTGTCACTGTGGATGATAACGTCATCCAGGTAGGCAGCGGCATATGCAGCGTGTGGGCGCAGCACCCGGTCCATGAGGCGCTGGAACCTGGCTGGGGCGCCAAACAAACCAAACGCAAGTGTCACAAATTGGTACAAACCGTACGGAGTAGAGAAAGCCGTTTTCTCCCTGGACTCTGGCGACAAGGGAATCTGCCAGTAGCCCTTGGTTAGATCCAGCGTCGTAAAAAAGCAAGCGTTGCCTAACCGATCTAGTAGCTCGTCGACCTGGGGCATTGGGTAGGCGTCGAATTTTGAGACGTCGTTCACCCTGCGGTAGTCCACACAGAACCGGATAGACCCATCGGACTTGCGGACAAGCACGATGGGGCTGCACCAGTCGCTGTGGGACTCTTCTATTACGCCCCATCTCCAGCATGGCCTTCAATTCCGCCTGCACGATTTTATGTTTATGCTCGGGCAGCCGATACGGCCGGGTACGTGTTTTTACTCCGGGGGTGGTGTCTATGTGGTGGTGTAAGCGTCGTACGTCCCGGCAGGGGAGAAAACACGTCGGCAAATCGCTGCTGTAAGGCGGCCACGTCCGCACCCTGGCTGAGTGAGAGATGGTTATTACAAAGGGTCGGGGTTTGATTGGCCGATTTTGGAACCTCCGGACCCAACTCATCTCTTTCAATCACTGAGGTGGCCAGCGAGGCGGACTCCGCCCCCCTCCACGCTTTCAGGAGGTTGACGTGATACGTTTGTGTCGTTCCACCCCTGTCGGTACGTTCAACCTCATAACCGACATCACCCACCCGCCGTGTGACCACAAAGGGCCCTTGCCACCTGGCGAGCAATTTGGAGCTGGATGAAGGGAGCAATAGAAGCACTTTATCTCCCTGGTGCTGTCATACAGCTGTCGTTGACGTTCCTGGGCCTGGAGCAAATTCTCACGTGACAGCTGTCCCAGCATGTGGAGTTTTGCTTGCAGGTCCATAACGTACTGAATCTCGTTCTTACTGGTGCTGGTACCTTCCTCCCAGCTTTCTTTAACCAGGCCAGCACCCCCGGTCTCTGCAAACGGGCTAAATAGGGAGAAACCTGGAGGCCCGGGGAACTCCCACGTGGAAGCCGAGGCTCCAGCCCTTATCACAATCGAGGTCAGCATTACCAAACTTTCCTTCGTCTTTAACACTTACAAATCTGTTTCGGCGTCTGTGAACGTTACCACAGACCATGGTCTGGGACACGGTGGGGATTGTTGAAGATGGGCCTAACACTGTACTTTTGCCCAGGTGTTGTACAGTAAAATGCCCTGCGCTTAGAATTTTTAGGTATTTTCCAAGGGATGCCTTTTTAGAAGGCACATCTCCTCTGGTATATTCGCCCAGAGGCACGCTTCGGATAGATCGCGTTGCATGACCCGGATCAACAGCAAAGGGGTGTCCCGTAGATGTGGTGTCATAAGGCATACCCACACCAATTCATTAACAGTTAAGCAGGCTGGAAGGAGGATTGGGCAATTGCAGATAGCTCTTGGTTGGCCGATTAATTAAATACATTCGACATCCACCTGTTCAGACATGGACTTGCTTTCAAGTGTAGGTTCAGATGGCTGGGCGTAGTCTGATTTAGCAGCTAGGATTATCATGCTTTGACCACTGCGTCCGGTGATCATCCCCTCCACTTTTTTCATATGTTTGCATGTCAAACTTAGTGAAGCACTTTTGTCCTCTATTTCTGACGTTCTCCCTGTATTTGTGAAGGAATCAGCTGACAGAACTGCAATTTTGGTGGCACTCACGACGGGTGGGTGTGTATTGTCCATCATTCCTAAGCTTACCTCCCCCTCACTATCTTTGAGCTCGTTGTATGAGATGGCAATACCACCACTACCTCCAAGGGCTGCGATTAGGGAATTCAAGCCATTGAAGCTGAGAAGTTTATACTCACATAGACGTCAATACAAAGTTCACCTCTCGGAGCCATCTTAGATATTACCAACGTAATTCCCGCTGAGCATGATCACTTTATGCCGATCCTATTCTTTTACTGTAATTTCAAAATTTTAATTTGTCCATTTGGCTTTGGTAGTTTCTTTTATTTTGCAGATTCGCTGTCTAGTTACTACATTTGTGAATATTCCCTGGAGGTGTGTTTCTGATTGCAAAAGTAATAAAAATTTGCATCACTATATACACGAGCTGCATTCGGACTGGCGATGCAATCACCTCCCCTCCAGCACAAAGCCGCCTAGAAGCGGGCATTATCCGCTGCAGTGTTTTGAAGTGCTGAGGTTTAAAACTCAACCAGAGGATCCGTCAAAAAATTCTATAAGGTCTGGCAGCCATTCTTAATTATTTCACCACAGAATTCCCTGCTAGAGACACTGAAACTTAAATGTATGACATTCTTTTAATGTAATAATTATTCTTTAATTTGTCATTGGAGCTTTTATGTGTATGATGTTTTTATTTTGTTTTGCGTTTGTTGTTGTTAGTACAGTGTAAATATTGGTGGATGTGTTTGTGTTGCATTTGAAAAGTCAATAAAAATATTTGAATAATAATAATAACGAGCTGGCATTCGGGACAGGCGGTGCACCACCTCCGCACGTCCGCCCAAATGCCCAGCCAATAGAAGCGGGCCATTATCCGCTGCAGTGTTTTATCATATCCGAGGTGCCCAGCCATTGGGTTCGGCACCAACAACTGGGTGATTTCCTCCCCGGACTGAGTGTCATGGCTCATTCTATACAGTCTGTCCCTAATTACCGAAAAGTAAGGGTGGGCGAGCGCGGCGTCAGGGCGCACCTTTTGACTGTCAATTTGCATCACTCGGTCAAAGGCAAAGCGTAGGGTGTCGTCACGAGACTGCTCGAGCGGAAAATCTTCCGTGGGATGGACTACCGGGGCCGGGGGAGCCGCCTGACGTGGCTCCTCCGTCCCACCCCCCTCGCCAGCGTCGGAAGACCCGCGTCACCACTGAGCGCCGCGCAGCACTCACATTTCCCTATCGGCCATGAACGCACCCCCGCAGTTTCTCTCGCCAGTGTAGCAAACCCAGGCCAATCGGTGCCAAATAACAAGGGGTGCGACAGGCGGGAACTAACCGCGGCCTTTACCGTATGCTTTTTCCCCCGGTAACGAATTTCCACTGGGACCACCGGATATGTGTGAATATCCCCATACACGCACCTAATATTCACCCACACCACCTCCACCAGTGCCCCGGGATGAACCAGGCTTTGATGGATCATGGTCTGCGTACAGCCAGAATCCAGCAAAGCCTGGTGTCTACCCCCTTGGATCCTTACTGTGATCCGGTAGGTCCCCTCCAGACCAGGGGAGGAGCCCGGCGGGCCAGCAACCCGGACCACCTGCCCCACCTCCATCAGGGGGCACTCCCTGCGGAAGTGTCCGGGCCATCCGCACCGCCAACACTCCTGCCCAGGCGCCTGAGTCGCCGTCTGTGGGCCTGCCCCGACCCCGTGAGTGGGAACCTGTGGAGACAAAGAGGACAGGAATTGGTTAGTGGAGCGCAGACTGGGCACTGGGAAGGGCCGGGGGACCGGAGCCGGGATGAAGGGCCTCCTCCGGGGAGCCGGGGCAGGGTGGGGTCCCGCCACTTCCCGCGCTGGTCCTGGGGGTCTCCGGCATGGGTGGCGAGGTGGTCCTCCGCCAGGGTGATGGCGGCGGCCAGGCTGGCCGGCCGGTGGCAGCGGACCCAGGCGGCCGTGCGGGGCGGGAGCCCCCACAGGAACTGCTCCAGGACCACTGCGTCCAGCATGCCATCCCTCGTGGAGGCCTCCGGCTCCAGCCACCGCCTGGCTGCATCCAGCAGCTGCTGGGCGTAGGCGGAGGGCCACCCAGCCCCCCCGTACGGCAGACTCCGGAACCACTGGCGGTGCCCCTCCGGCGTCAGCCCCAGCCGGTCGAGGATGGCCTTCCTCACCGCGTTGTAGTCCCTCCGAGCAGCTGCCGGCAGGCCGTGGACGGCGAGCTGGGTCTCCCCGGTGTGCAGGGGCAGCAGCCGTACGACCCGCTCCTCCAGGGTCCACCTGCCCACGTCCGCCGACAGCTCGAAGGTGGTGAGGAAGGCCTCGGCATCATCCTCGCCGGTCATTCGCTGGAGGCTGATCGGCGTCGGGGCGTCGGGCCGATCCGCGCTGCGGTCCCGCAGCAGCTCCTGCATCGCCCCGCGCTCCTCTGACGCCACCTGCGCCACGGCGAGGAGCGTCTGGGTTTGCTGCTGCAGGACCGCCACCTGCGCCTCCTGCATGGCCACTAGACGGCCCACCAAATTCTCCAAGGGTGACGCCTCCGTCATGATCCCGGACGAGCCCCCACTGTAGCCAAGATGCTACTACGGGTAGACAGAGGCGGAGACTTTGAGGTGGTCAGGCGTGACGGCAACGCCGTTTTATTGCGGGCAGCACCACAAACACAGTCACAATAATAGTAGCAATACCAACGGGCTCTCTCGCCCTCCTCCGCTCACTGCGGGCCCAGTCCTCTCTCTCTCTCTCTCTCGCTCACTCTCTCTCCCAGTGAGACGCGCCTCCTCCGTGTTCCTGCTCACTGTCCGGGAAACACACACACACACACAACAGATATCAGTTCCCACTCAGTCCCGATGGGCTGCAGCCGGTGTCGGGGCAGGGCGAGCCCGCCTGCCGGCCCGACTCCGCCTCCAGCCAACTGCCCAACCACACCCCCCAGTCTGCCACAGTGTCATTTTTTAGATTGGATTAATAATTAACATAGTTTTGGGGGATATTTTACTACATTTCTGTTGCAGTTTACAGTGAAGAGAAAAGATGCGAGAAAAGGTGAAGTTCACAGGTTCTAGATTGGATTCAAACCCAGGATGTCACAGTTACATGGTGAGCACCTTTTTATTAATCTCTTATTATGAAAATGGCAAAGTATTTACACTATTTAAAGTATTTACAATGCATGTCCCAAAAAGTCAAAAAATACACACACACAAAAAAATTGAAGTTAAACAGAAATAAACTACTTTGGTCAACAAACATCTTATCAAAATCACTCCTCGTGAAACTGTACACCAAAGCTGTACACAGTTGTGTCATTTTAATTCTAATCAGTAGGACCAGTTCGTTGCTAATGTTCTACGTTCTTCATGTTTTTTGAAACCATTGTGGGCCATTTTTACAGGTATGGATAGGGCCTAGACCTAAACAGATGAGGAGATGGAAATTTCCCTTACAAAAAGAATGAAAAGGATGTTTCAGGTGGTGACAAAATGGCTTGATGAAGGTCAGCTACGTCTAAAGCTGGGCCAGTAAATGAAAATACATAATTTCTGCAGTATTAAATTACAAATATCAGACATCTGTCTGGTTTAGCTACCAGACAATGTCTAATAACATATATGAATATATAAATAGCAGCCCAATATAGAAAATAAATACTTGTTGAGTAGGGTATGTGCAGCCTAATTAGGTCTTAAAACATCTGAATGAATCTGCAATTGTTTGTTATGCTGGTGACCCTGAAAGTTTACTTTAATAATGCCTTTCTTGTAGTGTTGTTCATCTTACATTATAAAGCAGCATACACAGATGGTTAGTTCATTATGAGTGCTTTTAGGCATGACATCAGGATTGACAGTGAGAGAAACTCTGAAATGTATGGTATGCCACTTAAAACATGTAGAAGTATTGTTTGCTTCATGCATTAAAATTCTGGACGCTGCCCTTTTTAACAGTAGCCTGTACAGACGAGCAAAGGTATTTGTAAGGTAGTAACTGTTGGGAATGCTATTTCGTGGTTCTAGGTCATTGGGTCAGATCAGGTTTGGGCCTTGAAATTGTGAGCCAGAAACTTCCTAAGGTTATTGATAGCACTTTATGACTGTAAATAGTTCTCTTCATAGGACTATATCGGAAATGTATATTTAAGTTTTATTTTACTAGCTGTTGACCTGCCATCATACACAAATGTAGAATTCTGTTGCGGATTTTAGTCAATTTAAGCCCATAAATGATGGGGTTAAAAATAGGAGGTATCATGAGAAAGTGTAAAGCCATGAAGTTCTTTAGACTCTGTGATACAGATTTTGATCCGTACCTAGTGTACATAACATCAAAAAATAAAGCAGCTGTGACATTAAGTAAACATAATAAATGTGGCACGCACGTCTGCATAAACTTCCTCCTGCCCTCTGTGGATTTTAAACATGATTTAACCAGCTGCACATATGAACACACTATAAAGATATCATGCCCAAAATAGAAAAATATAACAACAAATCCTGCAATATTATTTGCTATCGTTGAACTGCAGGCAAGTTTAACTATTGACCAGTTCTCACAATAGAGTTTCTCTATGTGGGAGCCACATAATTTCTGCATGGATGTCAAAGTTATCAACATACCTTCACAGCAGAGCGGTACAAGCCAGGACAAACAAACTAGTGTTGCAATCCTGTGTTTAGTCATAACAGAGTGGTACTCCAATGGTCGACATATAGCCACATATCTGTCATAAGACATCAGAGCGAGAATAGATAAGTCCATTGCTACATAGGAGTATATAACAAAGATTTGCAACAGGCAACCAGCATAAGATATGACTTGAAAATGAGAGAGTAGATCCAACAGGAATTTGGGGTAGAAGCCTGCAGTCCCATAAAGTCCATTGATGCACAGGCTGCAGAGAAAAATGTACATGGGTTCATGGAGGTTTTCATCCAAGATTATGGTCAAAATCAGAGAAACATTTACCACCAAAATTACACAGTAACATAGTAAAGTGAGAGAGAAGAGAGTGGTTCTGTAGTTCATTGTCTCATTGAACCCAGACAGAGAAAATACTACCATGGATGTATTACTCATTCTAAATCTAATCATCGAAAACAAAATTGTCAAAATTATGCCAGCAAAAGTTTTTGTTCCCAGTCTTTTTAATTAGCTATATTAGTGATAACGGCATAACAGACATTTAGAAGACAGGATGCTATCCTAACTCTTTATTCTCTCCTTAGAGTTGTGCAAAATTGAGTAGGGAATTCATCCTGTCCAATCAGTGATGAGATTTCACTAGATCTCTAGAGGTTCATTGCAAACACTGGTTTGACTATGTTATTCCTCAGAGCAACTAATGTTGAACCCCTTGCCATTGTACTTCCAATGACAAGCAACCTTTCAGTTCATAGGTTAGAGATTTTGGTGGCTGGGGGAGTCAAAACAAATCCTATTACAGTCTCTGTAACTTTAACTAAGCATGATGGACTGGATCCTGAAGAGTAATTCTCCCAACTTGACCTCTTGGTTCTCGGTATGTCCATCACCTTCCTGTGCCCTTCTTGGCCATCCGTGGCTCTCCCTGCACAACCGCACATTGGCTGGTTGTCGGCACTGTCTTGGAGTCGGGTCCAAGACCCCATTGTCATCCCTGTCTTTCTTCTCTTAAACCTGTTGATCAGCCTGACCAAGCTAGTGTCCCTTCAGAATATACTGATCTTCATGCTGTGTTTACCAAGAAGTGGGCAACCACACTTCCCCCACACCATCCCTATGACTGTGCCATAGACCTCCTGCCTGGTTGCTCTGCTCCTCAGGGAAGACTCTCTCTCAGGTCCCGAGACTGCTGCCATGGATGAATACATCAAGGACGCCCTCGCAGCTGGTTTCATATATCCATCTACCTCTCCAGTTGGTACAGGCTTCTTCTTCATGGGCAAGAGAGAGGGCAGACTCAGACCATGTATTGACTACCGTGGGCTCAACCAGGTGACTGTCAAGAATCGTTATCCCTTTCCCTTGATATCCTCTGCTTTTGAGCAGCTTCAGGGAGCTGCAATCTTTCCTAAGCTTGACCTTCGCAACGCCTACAACCTGATCCACACGAGGGAGGGGGATGAGAGGAAGCGGGTCTTTAACACTCCTAAGGGCCATTATGAATATCTGGTCATGCAGTTTGGTCTCACCAATGCCCCTGCTGTCTTCAAGGCTCTAGTCAACGATGTGCTCAGAGACATGTTGAACCAATCTATGTACATCTACCTCGATGACATTCTGATCCCTCCAGGATTTACATTACATTACATTACAGTCATTTAGCAGATGCTTTTATCCAAAGTGACTTACAATAATAATGCTCTTGTCATCTCCCGCCTGGACTACTGCAACTCCCTACTTGCTGGTGCCCCGGCGTCTGCCATCAGACCTCTGCAGCTTGTTCAGAAAGCTGCAGCTCGTCTGGTGTTCAACCGCCCCAAGTTCTCCCACACAACTACCATTCTCCGTTCTCTACACTGGCTCCCTGTAGCAGCTCGCATCCAGTTCAAGACCCTGGTGCTAGCCTATAGGGCAGTGAAAGGAACAGCTCCTTCTTACCTCCAGGCTATGTCAAGCCTTACACCCCCGCCCGACCACTTTGCTCTGCTGCCTCGAGGCGACTGGTTGCCCCGTTGCTCAGAGGCCCCTGCGGAAGATCTACACGGTCACGGCTCTTCTCTGTTCTGGTCCCACAGTGGTGGAATGAACTCCCCACTGATGTCAGGACAGCAGAGTCACTGCCCATCTTTGGCCAGGTCATCTGATATGTCTGAAATCAATATTACCCAAGAGTACCCAAGCCAGCAGTAGGGTTTTCGTTTGCTTTGGACAACCCAATTTCATCAAGATGACAGCCACCATACTAAACATCAGGAGAGCAATATGAAATATAAAGTTCTGAGGAAAAGGTGTAGAATATATAATTTATCTCTATTGGGTTTCACATTTTTTTCTTGAATCCATGGCTGACATTGAAGAATAGGGATCATTGTGTTCAACTCAACATCACTGGACCGAGAAATCTAATTACTGATGAGTCCCTTCAAAAGTTATGCTAATGTGACAAATACTGACAACTGACTGTGTAATTGCACTTTGCTATTTTTGTTAATTTCGCAATCAAGCACCGAGCAAGGGACAGGCATGTTTGAGTTTTTTCTCTATACTACTTCTAGGTCTCCTTGCCAGTAATCACTAGTCTAGATCCTAGAGTTAGTTAGCTTCCGATTCCTAGCAAACAATGTATTTCTCTCCTACCTTGGTTGGCCGTGCCCATTTTTTTAATTAGCATGCCATTAACCCATCTGTTCAGGTGCCACTGTAACAAGTTTGGGGGTTGTAGGAATGAAATGGACCGGCCCTACCGTCATAAATCTACAGAGTCATTCGTCAGGTGGCACCATTCGCCAATTACCTACTATAGCCAATAGCACTACATGGCATGTCATTGGGGTGATCAAGTGGGCACCTTCTTTCACCGATGTTTCGTTGAGTTGGGCCTATGACACCTCAAGAAGGCTCAATGGTGTATTCCAGTGTCCTGGAACCACCCCCCTCTATGCCACCACCTCTCCCACTTACACTTGCCATCTGCTGCCTGCCATCAACCTTGCATTAACCAAGCCTCAATATCAGTATAACAATACAACCTATCTAAATGATACAACAACACAACTAGAAAGTGTGTGTGAGTGCATGTGTGTGTACCCTGTGTAGGGTAAGGGGTGGTGGTCAGGGTGGGTTAGCCCTGTTTGTATACGGTCCCTGGTTTGGGAAGGGGCCGGTGTGTTTGTTCGTGTGCCACTATGCCTATGCTTGACTGATGGGCAGTGAACATAGCTAACAGGCCGCCCTCAATACCATATTACTATATCATAAAGGAGGTCTAAGTTACAACATTTTCACAGAGTACTGTGACAGTACTACCATTCAAAAAACCCTCTGAGTATTTTGATACCAAATTAAGCATATTTGCCAAACTTGGAAGTGCTTGTAAGTATCAGCCCAAAACTCCCAAAGTAGCCTAATTTCTCTCAGAAATGTGGGGTCTGAAGGCATAGTCTTCCAAATGCCAGAGGCAAAGAGGCCCAGCAATATGATACAGCAGATAATTATGTGAGTGGCTCTGGGGATGCAGGGTATTTCATGGTATGTGTGTATAAAGGTGGTAGAACAATAACATGTAGGCCCATTTAGCCTGTGGAAGTGGGCTGGTCTGAGGCATGAAACTCGCAGGCTAAAAATTAGTCCCACTCTGGCTTTATCTCTGCTCTTTTACTATGAAGTGTGTCTTTTATGTAGAATCAACAATTAAAAACAAAGGAAAGTTACTAGTTATATTTCCTGTAAAATATAATCACTGGAAAAATATCTGCTGCTAAAAATATTTAAATAACTTTCACCCTTGTCAATAATTTTGTCACAGGTTTGACTTGTCAAAAGTTGTATTTTATTCCTAGGGCTATGGAAAACTCAACACAGATTGTATCATTTGTGCTGGCTATGTATGGTAACATGGGGGACTTAAAGTACCTGTATTTCACCCTGGTATTGCTATTATATATATTAGCAATTTTTTCCAACACTGTTCTTATTGTCATTATATATTTGGACAGAAATTTGCATGAGCCCATGTATCTATTCCTCTGCAGTTTGTTTGCTAATGAAATATATGGTAGCACTAGTTTGTTGCCTTGCTTAATGGCACAGATCTTGTCAGAGACTCATGAAATTTCTGTCTTTTACTGTTTCATACAAATATTTTCAGTTCATACATATGCAGCTGTTGAATATGCAAATTTAACCATCATGGCATATGACAGATATGTGTGTATCTGTAAGCCTTTACATTATACAGCTATCATAACCAAAAGAAAAGTACAAACAGTGGTTCTTGTTATTTGGATATTTTCTTTTGTAGAAGTTGGAGTTTTGTTGTCTTTCACAGTTCGTTTAAAGCTTTGTGGAAATATTATCAACAAAATTTCTTGTAGCAACCATCTTATAGCCAAACTTTCTTGTTCATCGGATACAACTTTGTCACATATTCATGATCTGGTTTTTGGCCTTCTTTTCTCTGTTGCTGTCCCTACGAGTTTTATTTTATTCACTTATGTAAAGATTCTGACTGTATGTTTAAAATCTTCCAAAGAGACCAAACAGAAGGCTTTCACTACCTGTACTCCACATCTCACCGCACTCATCAACTTTGGTTTTGGCTGTTTTTATGAGTTAATCACTCAGAGATTTGACATGACATTTGTTCCATATCCACTGCGTGTTGCTTCATCTATGTATGTCTTGATTTGTCAGCCTCTTCTGAGTCCCATCATGTATGGTCTTAAACTTTCGAAAATGAGACATGCATGTAAAACCTTTCTGACATCAAAAATTATGTGATTTAATATTCTGTTACAAATACTTTGAAATCTGTTAATTGTTTTTAGTATCAATGCAATGTAAAACAAGAATTATCAATATAGTTATGATTAAATATTTTGAAACATTATACTTTTACATTGAGGCATTTTTTTGTAAAATATCTTACAATTATTATATTTTGTTGTGTATTCCTGTATTTTTTATTTTGAAATGTTTCACTAGCTCACAGTGAGCTCACAGTAATTCTTAAGTTGATTCCAAAAAGTGTTCTTACTTATGAAAACTATTTATTTTAAGGATAAACACATTGAATGTAGTTGGGCTGTGGGCCTTATATCTACTGTTTTAGTGGTTTTATATCTGAGCTACAGGTGACATGTTCTGTCTGCACTAGGCCAGCTGTAATGGTCATAGTACACTATCCAGACTGCAACCCTAAACATTTATCACATTGTTTGTTGTCTACATTTAGTGATTGCAGTGAGGAACATTGCTCTACATATGAAATTTGTATATATCATACAATAATATATGATCATGGTGTGTCACTGTGGCTCAGTTGTTAGCACTGTGGCCTCACAGCATGATCATACTGGCCTTTAGTTTGTATGTTTTCCCCATGTTTGCCTGGGTTTCCTCCCATATTGTCATAATCTGCATTAGTCCTGTGATGGACTGATGGACAGCATGTCAAACCAAAAATTTATTTTTAACCAGATGGGCCACTGGCTGCTACTCCTCTATTTATATGTTTGGTTCTATGTTCTTTCTGGTTTTACTGCTTATCAGCCTACTTCTATCATGCCAGTTTTGTGTTGTGGTGTGTGACTGTGGGGTGTACTTTGATCTGAGCTAGAGTTTACTCATATGAATCGGTGGATTATAAGCCGCAATGTTCCTCATCCTCTGCCAACCAGGAGTTTACTTTGCCTTAACTTCACTGCCCTTGCTCTCCCAACTCAAGCATCCTCCAGCACAGGCCTCCACTGACTAGCTCCATACTCATTGATTTGTGGTTTGTGGATATTTGGTTTATTTTACACCTTCTTTGCTATGACAGTCATGCTTTTGGAACTGTTGGCTCTTTGTAGGGTGACACAAAAAAGTACTAAATCTGTGGATATCTGTAATACACAATGTTGGCCCTACGTTTTCTACTCTTTATACCTGGAGTGGATTTAAGTGTGGTGCAGACTGTGCAAAGATATCCTCCTCAGTCTCATCTTCCATCAGCCTGGAATATCTAAATACATAATCCCTCATGAATTAATCTATTCTCGTTCATGAACATATTCTTGATAAGAGGCCTTAATAAGAGGCCTTCCCCTCTGGTTATGGGTGCATTGAAACAGCCTGCGACACTGGCCATTGTGGTGGTTTAGCCATCTTTCACCTCTGCCCACCCTGAACCCAGAAGCTCCAGTCTACTACAGGCCCATCCCAAATCCCCCCTTCCTGTCCAGTGGGTTAATGCAGTTCAAAGTATTCAGTAGTTCAGAATGAAGATATGATATTTTGATTCATAATAAGGATTAAGAACTGACTTTTGACTGTTTCAGTTTGAAATGGCTCATGTTTATGGCTATGTTTATAGTTACATAACATCAAGGTTATTGTTTGTTAAACAATAATAATAATAATAATACATTTTATTTGTTGTGCACTACAGTAGTGCTACAGTAAAAAAAAAAAATGTTGTACTTCTGTTGTACTGTGGTCATAGTAAAACCACAAGTTCAATGCTTTAATAACTCAATAGCAATGTTTATAAGGCTAAAATTCAGGAATTTCTGGCATTTTATATGGCTTCCATCAAAGCCCTGACCACTTCCGGTGTAAGCCATATCCATTTCCATTTTTTATCCAAATACAAATAATTTTGTTGGCTGAACAAATACACTTACAAATACAAATACTGCCGCCTCGCAACACCCCTATTGTCCAGTCCCAGGCTAGGTGAGCGGCATCAACTGTTGCTGTCGTTTAAGCTGCTACAGTCCTGAATAAGCAGGATAATCACATCAAGTCCAGAAGAATAGATCCACTCTACTGTATCCACTATGTCAGCTGTCAGCTTTCAGTATCATAACATAGCAGCCTGTTAGCCAAAATGTTTTGTTACCAAACGTAATAAATTCCATACCTGTTACACTAAACTGCTGTATTAGCTCAATTCAGTACACTTTAGACACATTACACACATTAGCGAGATTGTAACACTGGGCCAGCAAGCATCACTCAATATGAGATGAGAGAGCACTGTTTGCTGTTTTCTGGCAACAAGCTATGTGGGCAAAACTCAACTGTCAGGCACTGTTTAGCAGTGAGGAGCTACTGAACCCAGAAAATTATCATTTCAATCAGTGATCGGATTGGTAGTAGTAGTTAGTCAATTATTGACTACTCTCATCAGCATTGGCACTGCCAACTGAATTCTGGGAGAAGGCAAGGTAGGGGAGACAGCCAATCAAACATCATATTGTCTTGTTGAATGTGCAAATTCATATGTTAAATGTTACTGAAACTGTTACTTATTTTAATCTTAATTAGATACTACTCAATGAACCAAAGAAAAAAATATATATATATATATATATATATATATACACACATTTATTTGCTGCAGGCAATACTTTCAAAGTTTAAATTTCCATGCACGTAATGTTCAAACATCAATTCTGTTTTTCTGGGCCTTAAAGGGGAATTCTGGTATTTTTAAACCTAGGCTCTATGTGTACAAATTCGTCATTTATACCACAAAATAGGTACAAAAAGTTTTGGAATTGCTCCGGTAGATCAAGTGTCTGACAACATGGAAAAGATCGCTACAGAGATAGGCCTTTTTTTAACCAGAAACAGAAGTCTCGCTCAAGTCTCGCTCTGAAATCTGAAAGATGAGGTGAGTTGTTGCAGGAAGAGGTTAAACAAAGGTTTCTGGTTAAACAAAAGGTCTATCTCTGTAGGATCCTTTCTGTAATGTTGTCAGGCACAGGAATAACAATCTGAGCCTGTCAGTGGCAAAAACAAGCACTTTTAGTGGACGTAATTTGATCGGCCCACTTGCCCCAACAGATTACGTTGCAGCCATAGCAACCCGTTTCACGACTGCCGACTGAGGCGATCTACCGGAGCAATTCCAAAACTTTTTGTACCTATTTTGCGGTATAAATGACGAATTTGTACACATAGAGCCCAGGTTTAAAAATACCGGAATTCCCCTTAAAGGGAAGACAAAGTGATCTATTTACCACTAGTGGGCTCCACTCACACACAGTTTCCACTCAGGGACATCGCCGTTCTGACTGGAGGCTGCTGGGTCCCTCAGCTTGGTTTCAGCACTAAATTGATGTCCTGGGGATAAAGAGAAATGGTGGACTAATGACCTATAGGCTAAATCGGCATGTTTACTCTGTTTATCTGTGGTTGTGTTTGCAGCAACGGATAGCGGTTGCATCAGCCAGTCATCTTATCAGACAATAACATGTTAATCTCATGTGGATGGACTGAACACATTAGGATGTCTCAGGGGAATGTTTTGGACACATGATGCCCTCAACTCCTAAGGCTGCTGTCATTTAGCAAAGTTTGATATAAAGTTAATCTTTCATTAAAGTAAACCCAGGTGGGATGCTACACACTCACAAGCACACACATGCACACACACACAGACACACACAGATGTACATAGACTTTGTATTTTGTTTTCTAACTGACTAGCAGGCCATTTCAGCATATGACCTTTGACTGCTACAGCAAGTGTAGTGGACATTTCCATGTTCAGATTTTACGTTTTTAATCAGCTTCAGCTCTGAATACGTTTGCCGTCTGCTGTCATGCAGTATGTCTTCTTTTCTGCATGATATATTTAAATATATTTATTATACACATATATTTACATACAATTTCTGTAATCCATATTTAAGTCAGCTAACAAAACTGTTACTTTTAAGTAACTAATAAATCCATACATGTAATCCATGCTCTTTCCCATACGTCCTGCTCTATAGTTTATAGTCTTAAGCATAAACAGTTTATCAGAAAGTGATATTCTTGTATAGCAAATGAGATTGATTAAGTAAGTGTGCAGCTGTCATGGTATTATGTTAAGTGAGGGAACTTCAAAATTGCTTGATTACAGAACTGAATAAATCTAGCAGTGTGACAGAATACTAGTCCTGAGTGACACCAAAACAGAGAAAAACTTCTTTGATTAACTTATGCGGAGCACAAACAGAAGAGGGAAGTCTCCCACCAAGGAATCCATTCATGTAGCGAACCCTAAGTTTGACCTCATACACTCCTAGAGATTCTTTGTTAATTGCATAGAAAACGCTTAATTTAAGTTAATTTAAAAACAAAGTTAATTTAAGAAAATAATTCATTCCATACTCCAATTTGCCAAAAAAAGGGTAAGAAACAAGCAGGAGGAATAAGAAAGTGTAGTTGAGATTTGTGTGCTTTTTCCAGCACACCAAACATTTGCCATCATCACTGTTTTGCTTAGTTTTGATTTTTGAATTGTCACTGACAATTACTTGTTTCTTGTTTCTGATATTGATATATTTGTATGAATAACAAATGTTCAAGAAGAAATGATGAAATCTGATCTAGTGTATGAATCATTTACATTGTGCAAATACTAGGCCAGGCTCCCCAGGGCCTGAGGCTCACCAGTAGTGGTGGTCATCAGGGCACAGGGACTAATGGCACCCATTACATTAACCTTACATCACCTATGGGCTCTTGTGCATGGCCTGTTGGTATGAAAGCTGTCTAAATTAGTCTGAGGTTAGAAAAGGATTACATCACCTTTGAGGCACACACACAAATCAGTACAGCAACAATACATTTTTAGGATGCACTTGGTCCCACTGCTCCCTTTCCTAGCTCGCATGATGACATCTTGGAAAAGGTCACTTAATTAGAGAGATAAGAAATGTTTGGACACAAAAAAAAGTTCCACACTTCCACAGGAAAAATGTCTGCTGTAGGGATGCTCATTTTGAATTTTTTTTCTGACCGATAGCCGACTTTCGTTAACCGACCATTAATCGTTAAGATTAAAATGTACTATTTAGAATGGACGAGTGTCTGTGACCCATTAAAAAAAAAATACCAATACAACAAATGTTGTTTTTTTTTCCCATAAGGGGTTTATTTTTACATGTGCAAATAGCAGCATAAACAACAGAAAATGAGGATTCACACATCGTCACACACGAAAGCCAGACTTTCTAATGAACAAAAACAGATTAACAAAACGAAAAACACACATTGAATCCTACAGCGCCAACAGCGCTGTAATGAAAACCTCCTCCTTCACTCTCGGCTAATTAATGATCAAAAACAGCCAACAAGTTCAAGTTCAAGAAGTTTATTTGTCACATACACACACGGGGTGTGCAGTGAAATGTAAAAAGTGGCAATGCTCAACAGAAATGTGCAAAGAACAAAATAACAGGTTCACACTATTTACAATAAAAAACCAACACAATATTTACAATATTACGGTAAAAGCTCTATATAAAAAAACAACACAATATTTACAGTAAGAGCACTTTGGAAATAAAAATATAGTAAAAAAGGGAAATCGTATGTATGTAATATAATATAAATTATGTGTAGTCTTTACCTAAGTGTGTGGTGTGTGTGTGCATAAGAGGGGCAGTGTGTGTGTCTTGGTGGGGGCCCTGGTGAGGTCAGAGTTCACAGTCCTGATGGCCTGAGGAAAGAAACTCCGTCTCAGTCTCTCTGTTTTGGCAGCATGACTACGGAGGCGCTTGCCTGACCGCAGCAGCTGAAACAGTCCGTTGTTGGGGTGGTGAGGATCCTTCATGATCCTGCAGGCTCTGGTTCTGCACCTCCTGGTGTATAAGTCCTGCAGGGTGGGGAGTGTAGTTCCAAGTGCGTCAGCCGAACGCACTACTCTCTGCAGAGCCTTCCTGTCCTGAGCGGAGCTGTTGCCAAACCAGGCAGTGATGCTTCCTGTCAGGATGCTCTCTACAGCTCCAGAGTAGAAGGACTGAAGGATCCTCCGGGAGACTTTGAAAAAAAAAACACACAATCTCCGCGGAGCTACCACGACGGCGTCTAGACACGGCCGCGCCATCTTCCAGAAGGGTTAACAGAACAGGTTAACAAAACGGAAACTTGTAGTTGCATTTTTCAGACCTCAAAAAAAAACAAAAAACAGGCCAGGCCTGCCTCAGTCCTCAGCATAGCAGACAGCTTGTCTACTGGTTTTTATTCAGAAATAGCAACATGTCGACATGCTGTGGGGTTAGTCTGGTGCACAGTGTGTTAACTGTGAGACCCGCGTCGGAGAATACCCGCTCAGATGGTACCGATGTCCCAGGAATGCAGAGATAGCGCCTCGCTAGAGTGGAGAGCGCAGGCGTCAGCCATTGAACAGCACATCTGGAGCAGTTGGGGTTAAGTGCCTTGCTCAAAGGCACTCTGGCAGTGTTGGTGGGCACCGTAGCTGTAGAGACTGAGTGGGGAAGCAGCAGTCTCCAGCGGCGATGACCGAACTGAGCTCCATGGAGGATGCAGCCGGGCACAGTCAGGGTTGGGGCCGGACGCCCCTGGAAGAAGAACACACTTTATTAGTCCACATTTTTGTTGACACACACCATTACAGCATGCAGTAAATGGTGGCCGCCAAACACACACACATGCAGGGAGGGTGGCTGCAGAAATTGGTCCTCTGCATTTAGCCCATCCTGTTTTTGCGCTGCCCAGGGGCAGCCCTCTGTGTCGGCGCCCGGGGACCAATAGCTCCAGATCTTGGGTCCACATCGTGGTCAGGGACAGGACAGGAGATAGCGATCTTCTTGCATGTTTTTCAATTTATTATGAAATTTATTTATTTCACTTATTGTGAAAGAGGACCCCATGTGAGCACGGGGAGAACATGCAAACTCCACACAGAAAGGCCCGGGAGATAACCCACCTGGGCACCCAAGAGTGAATAGCGCCCCAGTCGGGAATCGAACCCTGGCAGAGCCTGGTGGACTGGCAACCTTGCTGCTCCGCGGCTGGCCTGCCGGGAGAGAGGGAGGTACGCCTGCTGAGGGAGACAGCGCTACACACGGCCGTCAACACCGGGTCGATTATTTATCCAATAAATAAAGTAATTCTAAGGCAAAATGCAAATAGAAAAAAACAAGTTTCACAACAAAGCACACCATGCAACACCAAAACACGGGTAAAAGGAAAATGCAAGGTAGTGGAATCACACAGCAACTAATTCACCAGTGCGATGGGAAAATAATGTAAGTGTGTTTTTAATATGTATGCATAAGTATAGTCACAGCCAGTGGAAAACTACTTAGCTAACAGGAATGTGTGTGTTCATTACCTCTTGACCTGGCTGAAAGTTGAAAGGAAATGAGCAGGTCTTGGGGTCAAGGAAGGTCAAGTCGTAAAACGTTTCTATTAAGATGGAAATAACCCCTTTACGGCCGCATGATTGTGTAATGGCCTTGCATGTCTTCACTTATTTGCATATCTTCACTTATTTGCATATCTTCACTAACCCTAACCCTAACCCTAGCTTTATTAAGCTGCTCTCACCAACTAGACAAAGTACAATTGACTTAAATTGCCACAACACCAGTTATCCCAAACCTATCAGGACTCTACAGGGCCATGGCCATAAAGCTGCAGGTAGTTTATGCCAGACAGATAATATAAAACAAATAAACAAGCAGACAGCAAATACACAAAATAAACAAAAGAAAATACAGTAGTTAAAATGCAGTGCCAGAAAATCAGTGTGAGCTGGGACACGCGCGCGCCTATAATAATCAATCTGATCAGTTACTGCATTGAAAAGAAACGAAAACAGGGTTTTGCCTGTCTACACACGATCAATATTAAAACATTGGCAAGATTTAAAACAACAATACTCGCAAACGCCGGGCGTGTGCCGTCTCCCAAGTCGCACAGTTTCACCGGTGGAAGAGAAGACAGGGCGGACGCGGCTCACATCCACGGCTTTCAAAGGAGCGGCATTTTGCTGATTTGGCAGCTCGTTGGTGCGATGGGAGGCTTGGCTGTTGATTGCCTACCCTAGAGAGATGGCACTACATTATATTAATAGCATGGACATCATGCACCCATTACCCATCTGTTTATCACGGTACAGTAGCAAGTTGCTACAGTATTGTTAAAGTACCAACTGTAAGAATTGATTTTGTTTTTGTTTGTTGTAGTGTTTAAGCTAAGTCTACAGATGGCCTTTGGCTTTATCCTTATCCAGATTAGAGGAGAGTGAGGGAATCTATTCTCCCATGACATTTCATATTACAACCTGGTCAGGTGACCTGTTCTCTTCATGTGATGTGTTTGGTTAACCACCACACCACTATAAAAGTTAAGTAACAGCCTCAGTTTTGCTTAGTAGAAAGGGGAGGCTATTCCTGTACCACTGCTTACCTTATAGGGAGAAAAGGCTTATTCTTAATTGATTATGTTTGATGGGTCATTACAGAAAGACTAACTGTTAAATGCTGAGAAAAATCGTAGTTGAAAAAGGCAGCACAGTCTTCTGGTTGTGACAGACTCATGAAGATGGAAATCAGGTTGAGTGATGGTTCTTAATGAATAACAGCTGATCAGTTGCATTAGACTACTCTGTTCTTGTCTAGTAAACCAGCTGCCTTTAACTTAACGTTTACTCCATTTGAAAATAACTGTTGATCTGTTACATGATGGAGGAACATGTAATGATGGAGAACACAACGCAGATTGTGCTGTTTGTGCTGGCTGCTTATGGGAATATTTATCAATTAAGACATCTGTATTTTTCCATATTAATCGTATTTTACATTTCAATAGTTATGGCCAACTCAGTTCTCATTGTGGTCATCTGTGTAGAGAAAACACTGCATGAGCCCATGTACCTTTTTCTGTGTAGTTTATTTGCTAATGAATTATATGGCAGCACTGCTATGTTGCCCTTTATAATGACACAAATGCTTTCAGACAAACATGATGTGCCAGCCAACCATTGTTTCCTGCAAATATTTACTCTCTACACATATGCCTCTATTGAATATGGCAATTTAGCTGCCATGGCTTATGACAGATATGTTTCTATATGTTATCCTTTACACTACAGAGTCATTATGACCACAGGAAGGGTGAATATGATCATTCTACTAGTGTGGACATATTCGTTTATTAAGTTTACAATAACCGTGCCTTTTACTGTCAGTTTGAAATATTGTGGGAATATTATTGACAAGGTATATTGTGACATCTGGCTGTTAAATAAACTAGCCTGTTCCATTTCAACATTTAACAGTATATATATTTATGTTGTTGGATTTTTGACTGTTGGCGTTCCTTTAATACCAATTTCATTCTCTTACATCAAGATTTTGTCAATTTGCTTAAAAACCTCCAAAGAAACCAAACAAAGAGCCATCAGTACCTGTACTCCTCACATTGCTTCCCTAACTAACTTTGCATTTTCTTGTTTCTTTGATATTCTCCAAAGCAGATTTGAGGTAACGCGGATACCAGCAGCACTGCGTGTCATATTATCTATGTATGTTATGATTTGTCAACCACTTTTAAATCCCATTATGTATGGTCTTAATATGTCAAAAATCAGAAATGCATGCCAGAATTTTTTGGTGTATATAATGTCACAATTTCATTTCCAAAAAACTTGTTAGCTGCATTTAAGAGAATCTTTTCTATTTGATATTAGGGGAGTAATTGGATTTATTATTTTTTGTCACACGGTTAGAAGTGGTTCCTAAATTAAGCTCATTGCTCATTCCTTCCTAATTCCTTCCTCATTCCTAAAGGTGCAGACATATTGTAAAACAATGGCTTTTTACAAAGCTCTTACAATTAGAACCAATTTTTAAATAAATTACTGAATAAACGAGCTGATTTATTGACCAGCAATTAAATTAATGTTTTGAACTTCTTGTTTATTGAGTAAAGAAAAAGCAATTAACAAAGCAGGATGTTATTTTCTTTTGAAAACATAATTTGTATTATAACTTGATGATTTGTGCCGGGCTGGAATGGAGCAAATATCCACTGAATTTTGTCATGACCCGACATTAAATAAATAATATCTTTTATTAGATAGAGTTTAACATGGTTCAGTTCTTGGCCCAGTGGTATTTACCATCTACATTAAATATATGGGTTGTATTCATATGATGTTGGGTAGTTCAATTCAATATTTATGAGCATGAATACATTTTATCCCAAAGCCAGAATCCAGAGAAACAAAGAGATTATGTGATGTTATCAAGAGACACTTTCTGGACCTGCTCAACTGATAATGAATGGAAGGCTGCTTGGATATGCTTGTGCAACACAAAGATGAGCTAATGATAATGTACACAATATAAATGAGCCTATTCAGATAAACAATATGGTCAACATGAATCAAAGCATGGTCTATAACAAAAGTGATCATAAATTAATAACTGTTTGTCCAATCATCATGAAAGTGACATTCGTACAAATCACAAACCATGTGACTTTTAAACACAACCAAAAGGAGAGGCTGCAAAAGCGCCCCAGGAGGTAGTAACGGAGGGCGCCGGCACTCCTATACGGTGCTGTACTTCGCCTCCCTCTCTGAGAGCTTCCGGCTCAGGTACAGCACCGGACGGTCAGCTGCCCCCACCTCCTGGGACAAAGTGGCCCCCAGCCCTCTGTTCGACGCATCAGTCTGTAAGACAAAAGGGAGAGAAAAGTCAGCCCACAGAGGGCCTGTTTAACCCTCTCAAACGGCAGCCGGCACTGCTCCGTCCACTGGACCAGATCTGAGACACCTTTTTTCGGGTCAGGTCACTCAGGGGACTGGTCAGCTCCGAGAAGGCAGAGACGAACTGCCTGTAGTAACCGGCCAATCCCAGGAATGCCCTCACCTCCTTTTTCGACTTGGGTGCTGGGCAGGCCGCAATCACTGCTGTTTTATCTGTCTGAGGGACCGCACCAGCCCACCGCCCAAGTGGTACCCCAGATACCGTACCTCCCGCCGTCCAACCGCACACTTCCTCGGGTTGGTGAGCTCCACCCGCCTCAGGGACTCGAGGACCGCCGCCACCTGCCACATATGCTGCCCCCAGCTGTTACTATGGATGATAACGTCATCCAAATAGGCGGCAGCATACGCAGCGTGTGGATGCAGCACCCAGTCCATGAGGTGTTGAAAGGTGGCTGGGGCCCCAAACAACCCAAATGGAAGGGTCACAAATTGGTACAAACTGTCCAGCATGGAGAAAGCCGCATTTTCCCTGGACTCTGGAGACAAGGGAATCTGCCAGTAGCCCTTGGTTAAATCCAGCGTTGTGAAAAATCAAGCAGTGCCGAGCCAATCCAGGATGGTTATGTTCGGGCAGCCGATAGGGCCATGAACGCACCGGTTTCCCCAAGTTTGAGAGGTTGAGGTGGTAGATTTGTGTTGCCCCACCTCTGTCAGAACACACAACCTCATAGTCAACTTCCCCCTCCTGCCGTGTGACCACAAAGGGTTCTTGCCAATTGGCAAGCAATTTAGAGCTGGAAGATGGGAGCAATACAAGCACTTTATCTCCCGGTGAGAATTAACATAGTTTATTTCCTCTGTTGTAGAGGTGCTGCTGACATTCCTGGGCCTGAAGCAAATTATCCCATGACAAGTGCTTGAGTGCATGGAGTTTTGCTTGCAGGTCCAGGACGTATTGAATTTTCGTTTTTGCTGGTGCTTGGATCCTCCTCCCAGCTTTCTTTAATCAGGTCCAAGACACCCCTTGGGCTTCTCCCAAACAACAACTCAAAGGGGAAAAACCCTGTGGAGGCCTGGGGTACCTCCCTCACTGCCAACAACAGAGGATCTAACCATTTATCCCAATTACGGCTATCCTCGTGCACGAACTTACGAATCATGTTCTTTAGTGTTTTGTTAAACCACTCCACGAGACCGTCTGTCTGTGGGTGGTACACACTAGTTCAAATTGACCTAACACCCAGTAGCTCATACAGTTCGTATAGTGTTCGTGACATAAATGATGTGCCTTGATCCATCAGAATCTCTTTCCACTGCGGGAGATTATGTGAAACAGCGCTTGCGCAACACCTTTTTGCCGAAATGTTGCGCAATGGCACTTCATGATAGCACATTGCATAATCCACTAGGACTAACACAAAGCGATAACCTTGTGCGCTCCGGTCTAATGGCCCAATGAGGTCCATACCAATTCTTTCAAAGGGGATCTCAACCGGAGGGAGTGGGCACAATGATGCTTAACTAACTGACATTCGCAGCAGGACGCGCACCACCGACTCACGTCCCCGCGAATGCCTGGCCAATAAAACCGGGCCATGATCCAGTTCAGTGTCTCGTCATAACCGAGGTGACCAGCCATAGGGTTATGATGAGCCTCCTGGAAGATTGGTGCCCGGCGGATTTTTGGCACCAACAACTGGGTGGTCTCTACCCCTGTCTGAGTGTTATGACTCACTCAGTACAACCTGTCCCTAACCACTGCAAAATATGGATGAGTGAGTTGGATGAGTATGTAGGATTATGGATGAGCTGTGTTTGGGTGCATCCGTTGACCATCAATGGTTTTCACGTGTCAAAGGCAAAGCGCAGTGTGTCATCACGAGACTGCTCTAGGGGGAAGTCCTCAAGGGGACAGATCACCGGTGGCCGCGGGGACCCCCTCCCCACCAGACTCGGACAAGCTCGCGTCACCACTCAACACAGCGCACCACTCGCATTTCAGAGGCAGAGGCAGAAACTGGGCCCTGTGGAACAGAAGAAGGAGAGGGAGGGTTAGACTGGGGCTGAGGAGCCGGGTGGAAGGGGATGTGTGTGTGCAAGGAAGGGAAAAAGTCCAATTTCCTCTTCGGGGTCAACAGCGGTGGCCACCGCTCCGGCGTGGAGTGGGGCGGTGGTACCGGCCCCACTCTGCCGTCACCGGCGGGAGTCCCCAGATGAATTGCTCCAGTGCCACCTGCTGCAGGACGTCCTCAGACAGAGCTGGTACCTGGACGAAGCCAGTGTCTCACAGCATCAAGGAGCTGCTGCGCGAAGGCAAACAGGCGGCTGGCGTCCTCCAAGGCGGTGCCCCTCAGGTGTGTGGCCCAGGCGGTCCAGAATGGCCCGCTTGATGGTGGCATAGTCAGTCCTGGACTACGGCAGGGAGCAAGCGCACAGCCCACTCCGCTTCCAACTACCGACATGCTGACACTGTCCCTTTGAAGATGTTGAGGAATGCCTCTAGATCGACCGCAGCCGTCATCAGGGGAGAGCGACCTGGGGAAGTCGAGCTGAGGCCGAGCCCAGGCCGCAGCAGCTCCCTCAGGAGAGCCCCATCCTCTGCCTGACGAGCCGCCAGATCCAGCAGCACCTGGGCATACTGGTGGATCGCTTGAATTTGTTGGTACTGGAGGGTGCGAGGTCTGGCTTTCCTGGATGTCCTTGAGACGCCGGAGGGTGTGCCCTAGAGGAGACTCCATGGGGACGCTTGGGGGGAGTTCCATCCATCATCGTCTCTGTTCAGGCGCCACTGTGACAAACGTCTTGCCATGAGAGGGAACAGATGGATGGAACGGACACAGAGAGGGGTTGGTAGAGACAGACAGCTTTACTTATTACAACAAAACCAAGGCCCATGGGGAAGCACAGAAGCATACAAACAGTACTTAGACTTTTCAGTCAGCTTCTTTAAACTTTAAGCTGTCTCTCATGCGTATCAGTCTGGACCCAGCTTCACTGTGAGAGATTTAAGCACACCGTTAATTGCAGGAAAAATCAGCCTAACCTCTCACAGATGCGTCTACCTCAATAACCTCAACCAAATGTTTCTGGTAGTTGCTGATCAGATCAGTAGATGTGTTAAGAAGGACACTTCAGCAGGGCAGATGCTTGCTGTCACAGGGGACTGAACTCGGGCCTCCAGTCTCCTTACTAACTGTGCCACCCTGCTTCCCCTTTTCTGTGGCATTCTTCCACTGGGAGAACGTCTGATACCTGTAGCATAATTTTTAGCTAATATGTTGGCACATTAAACGTCCTACCCAAGAGTGTACTTCTACTTTCAATTTGTTTTACTGTATTGTCATTTGAGCAACCCAGCTTTTTCTCACATTGCGTTTGCCTTATTAAAAACAGTTGCATCACTGTGATCAGCAGACAGAGTGTCAGTGTAGCATTCAAAAGTATTTTGAACCAAGCTACCATTACTGCTATTGAGGAAACATACAGCAAAAGAACAGTTTTGGGGTACTTGTACTAATAACCATTTACATGTAATTCGAAAAATTTGCATGCACTTGATGCACATAGGCAATGGACTTTGTCTTGTATTCATACAAATATTTCAAGCTATCACTGGCTTATTATCCCAATGCATTGTTTAGTTGTGATCTTGGTGGGCTATCTCAGTCAGTCCTGTGGAGATCGTTGTTTACAGTTTTAAAAAGACCATCAGGCAAAGTCTCAATTGCCAATGAAGCCAAAAGTTCCCCTGATTTTGATACTTTTATCACAAGGACACAATTATGTGCCTCAGCCTCCGTAATACAGGTGCATTTATTTCTCTCATTCTGCATTCCTTTCTGTATGCGTTTCATGGAACAAACAATTAAATAAATGCAAAAAACAAACAAATATTTATTTTTTCAACAGTAATCTTTTACATGCATCTCTGATTTTAGATAGATTTAGACCATACATTACAGGAGTGAAAATTGGCTGACAAATAAGGAGATACACAGATAAGAGAATACGGAGTTTATCTGGTACATGATTCATATCAAGTTGACTTAGAACAATATCAAATGAACAGCCGATGGCAAAGTTTGCAAGAGCGGCAATCTGAGGCATGCAGGTGCTGATGGCTTTCTGCTTGGTCTGTTTGGAGGTTTTCAGACAAACTGTTAAAATCTTAATGTGAGAAAAGGAAATAAATATGAATGGTACAAAAACAGTAACAATAGCATACACTAAACCAAAAATGCTGCTACCGGCTGAGACTGAACACGCAAGTTTATGTAGAGAATGGATGTCGCAATAAATGTTGTCGATAACATTCCCACAAAACCTCCACTGGACCATTAAATACATCGTAAATGCAAAACTAATGATTGGATATATCCACACTAGCAGAATGATTGCACAGACTCTCCCAGTGTTCATTATAGCATTGTAATGTAATGGGTAACATATACAAACATATGTCATAAGCCATGGCTGCCAGACTACAGTATTCAACTGACACAGATGTGTAGAAAGCAGACTATCTGTGTAAAACAGTTCGTAGGAGTCACTTCATGAGTATCTGAAAACATTTGTGACAGTAGACAAGGATACACTGTTGTGCTGCCATATATTTCATTAACAAACAAACTACAGAGGAATATATACATGGGCTCATGCAACCTTCTGTTCATGGATATAACCACAATAAGAGCTGTGTTGGCAAAGATTATTGAGATATACCATAATATAATCAGTGAAATAAAGGTATCTCAATTGTCCAATGTTGCGATACGCGGCCAGCACAAATGAAACAATTTCTGTTGAGTTCTCCATCGTTCCAACATCAGATATCAGTGCCACACTGTCTCAACGCTGAGACTGGTGTGGTATTTAGCTGAATAGGATTGTAATCTCATAATTTGAGTGAGAATGCACTTGAATGAACCTGATATTCCAGTCCTGTTTATCCCATCATACACGTTAATCCTCACATTAACTCTAACTTGTGTTACTGAGATACAGCAGTCATGTCTTTCTGTATTTTGACAATAGTAAAAGTACTGACAACAACATATTTTCAGTGATAGAGATGAGAGAATTTTAACAGTACAGAAGTGCAAAATTTCAACTATCCTAGACCATTCTTCATTGCCAATATGGGTATTAACATTATGTTTTGCTCACCAAAAATTAACTGAGGACCTGCCTGCTATGCCAACAAATTAAATCAAATCACATTTATTTGTATAGCCCTTAATCACCGTTACAGTCTCTAAGGGTTTCACAGTGCCCAACATGTGAAAATAATAAATGGTTAGTACACGACATCCCCCAGCCTTAGACCCTCAGAGAGGACAAGGAAAAACTCCCACAAACCCTCACTGGGAAAATTGGGAGAAACCTTGGGAGGGGCTACTCAGAGAGGGATCCCCCTACCAGGACGGTTGGGCGTGCAATAGATGCCGAGTTTGGGCAAGCAGCGTATACACAATATATGAAAGTTTATTTTGGTGGGACATCCAGATCTGATGGGGTGGCATCACAGCAACGGCAACTCAGTCAGCGTCATCATAGGACTAGGGGACCATGCAGGCGCCAACACTGCCCAGATAGGAGAACGCAATGTCCGCTCAGTCAGCGTCATCATAGGACTAGGGGACCATGCAGGCGCCAACACTGCCCAGATAGGAGAACGCAACGTCCGCTCAGTCAGCATCGTCCTAGGAGGCGGGACCAACCAGACGCCAACTCTGCCGGGCTGCGGCCCCCACACACACACACACACACACACACACACACACACACACACACAGTCAGTCAGTCAGTCAGTCAGTGGACAGGAGTAGGTAGACCAGGAGAATAGGACATGTAGGCAGGATGCTAGTATCCATCGGCAGGACCCTGATCTAGGATGAGCTAACTGGTCTAGCCTTACTCTGAGAAGAGACTGAGCCACTCCCTCAAGACTGGTCAAATGACAGAGAGAATAAATGGGTTTTTAGCCTTGACTTAAAGACTTGATAGAGCCTGCCTCTCTGATTGAGGCAGGCAGACTGTTCCATAGATAGGGAGCCCGGTAAGAAAAGGCTCTGTTACCTGCAGTTTTCTTTTTGACTGCTGGGATAGACAGGTAGCCAGCGTCCTGAGATCTGAGGGCGCGTGGCGGTTTATAAGGTTTAATCAAATCGGATAAATAGGACGGTGCCATCCCATGTAATGATTTATATGTAAGTAAAAGCACCTTAAAGTCACACCTGGCCTGAATTGGTAGTCAGTGTAATGAGGACAGGATGGGAGTTATATAGTCGAATTTCCTAGTTTTGGTCAGGATTCTAGGCAGCAGCATTCTGGACCAGTTGTAGTTTTTTAGTGCGCCCAGTAGGTAAGCCCGAGAAAAGGACATTGCAATAATCGATTCTGGATGATACAAAGGCATGTACTAAAATTTCTGCGTCTGCCTCTGTTAGCATAGGTCAAATTTTGGCAATATTGCGAAGATGATAAAACGCTGATTTAGTGATCTCCTTAATGTGCAACTCGAATGAGAGGGTAGGGTCGAATTTTACCCCAAGGTTTTTAACGTATGGGCTCTGGGAGATTACACAACTATCAAAGTTAAGAGTACGTTAAAATTACTTGATCAATATCCCACCACACACACTTGCCTACTGTATTTAACATCACTTATGTAGCACAATGTAGCACCCCCAGTATCCCTTGTATGTGTATATTATTTTTCAATTCTTTCAATTGTGAAGTCTCTTGTCCTGCCAGTCAGCATTTCAATACATACTGTGTAGATCAGCCCACAGAGAATGAGAGAAAGAATCCAGAGATATTTTCCTTCTTCATCTCTGAGGTCTTTATCTTATACCATATACCCTTTACAAAAATGACAGACAAAAGTCCAGAGGCCCTTCCTCTCTATGCTGCGTCCTCCCCCATCTTCTGAGCCAGACTGAAGTAGCTGTTCAGCTTACACACACACACCTACACACACACACACACACACACACACGGCCCTGAGTGCTGCTGGTTTTCTCTCCTACCAGGAAGTTAATTGCATTCACCTGGCATCCCAGATCTTAATCAATCCCCGATTAGACAGCTAGAATGGAAACTACCTGGCAGAATAGAAAACCAGCAGTACTTTAAACCCTGAGGCCCGGATTAGAGGACCACTGACGTAGGCACATAACCACTTGGTAGGAAGTTTCAGCAAACTACCGGGGGTTTGTCACTAAGGATCATGGGCGGTTTTTACCATGAATTCTATTACCTAGGACTGGTTTAAGGGATCAAATTATGATACTCCCTAGAGACCTTACTTAAAAAGGGCCAGATACTTTCCCCTAAGGTTCAAGTTCAAGAGTTTTATTGGCCATTTGCAACAAGTACAAATACAAGCACTTTAGAATTCTTACTCCTAATAATTCTGCCAGCACTCACTATGCAAAATTAAATAACACTGAATGTAGAAAAAAAAAAGAAAAAAAGGAGATATAAAGTATATATACAGAATACGTACATAATGTCAAGTCCAGTGTTTAAAGTGTGTTTGTGTGGGGGGGGTTGGGTTGTTCAACAGTCAGGGTGTGGATTGTTCAACAGATGCACCGCCTGGGGGTAGAAGCTGTCATGGGACTGTGAAGTGCGTATCATAATGCCAACTGTCATGTGATGGCAGGCGACAGAACAGTTGGTGGCCAGGGTGGTTGGAGTCCTTGTGATGGAGCAGGCTCTGCTGCGACAGCACGTAATGTAGACGTCACCGATGGCCGGTAGCTCAACACCAATGATCTTCTGCGCCGCTTTCACAACCCTCTGGATTGCCTTCCTGTCCTGAGCGGTGGTACTGCCATACCACACTCTGATGCCATTAGTCAGTACACTTCCTATGATGCTGTGGTAGAAGTTCACAAACATCTGTGCACGTGCACATGGACATCGCAGGAAGTGAAGGCGCTGTTGAGTCTTCTTCAGGATGGCATTAATGTTGAACCTCCAGCCGAGGTCGTTGGAGATTTGCATCCCCAGGAACCTGAAGCAGTCGACCCTTTCCACCTCCTCTCTCGATTATGATCGGGGGTGGCTCGCTTTGCATTTCCTGAAGTCAACAATTATCTCTTTAGTTTTGTTGACATTCAGAGCCAGGTTGTTGTCCTGACACCACTTAGGTCTGACATCTCCTCTCTGTAGGTTGACTCATTGCCGGAGGAAATCAGACCAATCACTGTGGTGATGTCCGCAAATTTAATAATGCTGTTGCTGCTCCGTTTGGCTGTACAGTCTTGGGTGTACAGGGAGTACAATCTGTTGCCTATTCTCAGCACTTGTGGTCTGCCAGTAAGGAAGTCTAGAATCCAGTCGCAGGTGGAGCTGTCCAGGCCCAGATCTTCCAGTTTAGAGACCAGGGGCCTATTCCAAGAAGCAGGTTCAGCAAACTCTGAGTCTAACCCTGCACTCTGAGTTGATTCATTCCGAGATGGCCAAGTCTGAGTTTTCGGTTCCAGAACGGCTGATTTGAGTTAGTTCAATCAATTTTGAGTATGTTCACCTTGAGTTAAGCACGTGCGCGACGACAATAAAAAGCCATCATCAATGGAGGTCCGATACTACGATTCACCATGGCAACCAGAAGGGTCGTAAAGGAAAGGGAATTGGCGTGGGAGAATCGCTGCCCACGTACGTTTGAATGCAGTAGTGTATTCATTTAACCACACTTTCTTATAATATTACCTACATGTGAGAAAGTGGTGGAATGGTATTGGAAAAAAAATATTTTAATTTAGGTGCAATCCCACGGGCGCAAAGCACACTTGGCAGCAGCTGAAAATGAAATATAAAAACATTACAATAGAGTCATTTAGCAGACGCTTTTATCCAAAGCAACATACAAAGGTGACAGTTAACACTATGTGGGGATCGAACCCACAACCCTGAGACTGAGAGTCTAATGCTCTAGTAACTGAGCTGTCTGGACCAGACAGCCTACTTCAAATGGTGTACTTGGGGCGGCAAATTAGAAAGGCAGATCTAGAAATGTAATTACTCGAACATAAGTTAGAGGTGGGTGCATGGTCACAGGTGAAATGTGTTGTTGGAACAATATAAACATACTAACTGTTGCTTTTGTATTTGTAGGAAATAAAGAAGACCAAATGAAAGGTGTCTTTATTTGACTGCTCGGGGTGGTGGTAGCTTAATCCTGTGAACTGTAAACGGCATATTATATCTCGGACAGCTCTTCCATCCTGGACATAGAACATTTAATCGGGGTCTCAAAATCCTCTCCCGACAGTAAGGCTATGCCAATTACTTCCGCCTTGAATATCGATCGGGTTACCGAGGAAAGTACACGCCATGTCCGACAGCTGCTTCAGGTTCAGCAGAGGGAGGAGAAAGGGAGAAACGTCAGGGTTTGTTCAAGAAAACCTGCCAGCGAGCAGGTTAGGTTCACAGAGTCAGTTACCATGGTAACTGACTCAGAGTTTGAGTTACCTCTCTTTCTGGAACGGAAAACCCAGAGTTTCCCTCATCTCAGAGTTAACAAACTCAGAGTTTTCACTAAACCCGCTTCTTGGAACAGGCCCCAGCTTGGGGGGGGAGAATGGTGTTTAAGGTGGAGCTGTAATCTATGAAGAGCATCCTGACATAGGTGTTATTCTTGTCCAGATGCTCCAGTGCGGTGTGTAGGGCTAGTGAGATCAGCTTGACTGAGTGGAGTCAGCGCATCAACCAGCCGCAAGGGGCTAGTTGATGGCGGATGTAGATTTGACCGCATTCTGAAAGGGCTAGTTGACGGCACACTAATTAGACCAGCTGCTGCTGGAGGATCAGTGTCGGAGATTAGCTGGCGTGAGCTAAATGAGCGATGATGTAATTCCCCGGTTAGCTTGGGATTGAGGCCTATCACCGATTACCAAAGTGTTTACCAATTCTTTCAGGGTACAAACACCAACACCACCAGAGATATGCAAGCTGATCACCAAATGATCGAGGCAGAGTATTCTTTGGATAGCTGTGACGGCTGGAGTAGCAGCGCCAGTCTAGGAACCCCAAAAACCCACAGATGCCGCAGTATTGAAGACATTGAGGATAGGGCGGAAGAGCTAAAGACACAAGCCCTTAACTGTTTGCATGGCAGATAATGATGCCCAACGTGATAATGAGGTTGAGTGATTGAGGGCAGCAGACGATTGGTCGCCGGCTATTTTAGGTGTATGATATGTGTTCTATGTGTATGGCCGGGCACCAGCTACGGTGTGGCCATTCATTGTTGCACGGCTCAACTCAAGCTGTGCCGCAGTGCCGTCGTCGCCTGGGCTGCAGCGGCGCTGCCTCGGGCCCAACTCGGGTGGGGCAGGCCCCGTCTGCCAACAAGGAATATACTATGTGAATTAAACTGTGAGTATGGTGGAGCGACCGCTATTTATTATACATTTCCCAAAACTGATGGCCTGAATGCTGAGCCGCTGCATCGAGGCTGATTCAGGATCAGACCCTGGCAGTCTATTTTAAACTTTATAGACAAGTTTTTCAGCTCTGACCTACGGCTCCGCCATTGGACACATTGTGCGGTGCGTGGCTGTCCTAATACACAAGAATGCTTGAATGAGTGGTTGGAAAGAGTGTTTTGAGCATCTGCCCACCACAAAATGGCAATGTCCCTGCACTCCATTGTTTGGTTTCACGAAAAGCCAACGACAGATTTGGAATCGCAGATGTTAATGGTACACACCTTCCACAGGATCGCTGCTGCATGGCCGCACGGTCGCCCCGGTCCTGCTACACAACTGCATCCCACGGTCTCCACCTCTCCTTCCTCAGATACCACGATCCACGCATTATGCCAGCAGTTTTTAAGACACTGGCTTGGTTCAACAATATATTTCAAATAGACAAATCTGCTGTGTTTGTAAGTTAGTACGCTACCAACTTTGTTGCTGTGGAGATACTGATATGCCTCTGAGCTTTCCATCGCGTTACCGCCATCGATTCCACGAAGTACGAACATATTTTGCCATACGTTATATTTGGCCATTTCATCATATTATCCTCCCAGGTGTGAACTGTATCTGGGTGTGGGATAGACACGTCTCGGACTGCTTGGTCGTGCCGGGCTTTGCGACGGCCCGCCATGGTCTTCAGCTTATCTTTGGCCCAGGTAAAGGCTGTCTCCAATCTGGCTTGATGCTCCAGGACCCAGTCATGGACACTGCCTGTCGATGGTTCCCCGACCTGTCCTAACAGAAAATCGATAGGCAACTGGGGTTCTTGACCAAACAGCAGGTAGAAGGGCGACTCACCGGTAGACTGATGAGGTGTGGTGTTGTAAGAGAATACAAGCTGGGGAAGGCAGGAAGACCAGTCCCTCTTCCTGGTTGATGGCAAGGTACGAAGCAGATTGTGAAGCGTACGGTTAAAACATTCGCATTTGCCGTTGCCACAAGGATGGTATGGGTTCTCTCCACTCCATACAGACTACAGAGTTGTTTGAGGAGCATGTTCTCAAAACTTCTCCCTTGGTCGGAGTGGATTCGACTGGGCACTCCAAACTTATAAAACCACTCCTGGACCAATATCTTGGCCACAGTGGAAGCACGCTGGTCTCTGGTAGCCACTGCCTGGGTAAATTTTGAAAACACATCAGTCATTACTAACACATTTTCCACTCCACTTGAAGAGGGCTCCAGCAGCGTAAAATCAATTGCCAGAATTTGATTCGGCTTTGAAGCCAACAGGTGACCCATGTACGCACGGGCTTGAGGTTGTGTATCTTTAGCCACTACGCACCTCTCACAGACCTGGCACCATTGTTTGATATCTTGGTGCATGCCGGGCCAATAGCAGCGTTGCCTCACCAATTCTGTGGTACGGTAAACCCCTTGATGCCCATGGTCCTGATGAAGTTTGTTCAACACCTCCTTTTTCAGCGACCAACTGGAGGATCTCCTCCCCTCCATCTGGCCGTTGGATACTGCGGTACAGCACACCTTCTACCTCCAACATGCGGTCCCATTGGTGCAGCAACCCCAACACACCTTTTGAGAGCTGGCTCCGTTCTGCAGCACTCAGGACCCCTCTCCTCTTTCCAGAAATGCTGAAAGGCACGGATGACGGGATCAGCCTCCTGCAGAGAGTATAAATCAGATGGAGAGCGGCAAGGCAAAGCAGAAATGGAGGATTGGGTTACCTGTTGTGGTGATTCTCTGTGGACTGCTTGTTGCAATGGCTCTGGGAGCAGGGTGTCTAAAGCTAGGACAGGGATCTACCTGTCACAATTGCAAGAAGACAGGTACTCTCATGAGGAGAGGCACACTCTATTAAAGGGCATAGACCTCTTCCTACCACTGAGGGTAAAGAGGCCAGGGTTAGGGTAGTCAGGGTTAGTAAGTACCTAGACCTCTTCCTCCCCTTTCGGAGTGAGCGACCTAAGTGTGGGTTAGTACATGTAAATCGTTTTCTTTTGTGTTAGTTAATACCTTGAACTCTTCCTACCAATCCAGGCAGAGAGAACTACGTTTATTCACATAGTAAGTATTCACATAGTAAGAAAAACAGAGGCAATTAACTTTCTTTCAGAAAAGCTGTCATTATAGTTGACTACAATGTCTTGGTTTTATTCTAAAGAAGTTAGAATAGTTTTTAAAATCAAGCATTACAAATACGTTGAGGTGTCTTCTAGGAGATGAGCTGCATGTCAATCTAAGGCAGGGCTACTATTTCAAGCCACATGCAAGGCTGGATTAGTACCCCCAGGGGCCCCTGGGCACTGAAGCTCATAGGCCCCCGCCTCCCACACTCACTCACACACACACACACACACCACGCCCACCCCACGCCACCCACCCCAGCCATTAAACCCCACCTTAATTAATTTGAGCTTCCAGTCAAGCTGGCATGTCAAATCCACCAGACCATAATCACACACCTATTGGTCAAAGGCTGAATAACCAGTCCAGCTGAGCACATATGCCTATGCCTATATAGTTCAATATAGTTAAAGACCAAGTACAGCCATTTCATTCACAAATCACAAGACAAGAAAACAATGGATTAAATCACCCCAAGGCAGTGTATGACTCCAGACTATGGCAATATTTGTGTTCACTAAAAACCACCCAAGCAGACAGCACACCAGTTATTACTGATATACTAATGACATAATAATGTGACTGACTAGGAAGAGGCTTACAACAATGCCATCCTAAGGTAATCACACAGCACAGCTGAATGCAGGTTTCAAAATAAGGCTCACTAAGTGTGAGCTATGCAACTTCACACATAACTGCAAAAGCTAACATATAATGAACTTGACAAACCAACTCCAACACATATAGCAGCATCACACCACAGTGATGTAATACACGTTATGCACACAGCATATCAAATAAACTCATCCACAAAATAACAGCAACACACAATCACAACAGATAATATTGCTCAATGCACAGACAGATTAATAATATGGTTCTTACCTTTAGAAGTTATTTTTTCTTGACTTTTTCTTTGCAAACTCTGTGATCACGTCCTCAAAATCCAGCTCCCTCACAAGCTCAGACTCTATGGCCATCAAAGAGAGCGCTGAAAGCCTTTTCTGACCCATGGTTGTTCTGAGTTCATTTTTTATCCGTTTCAGTTGAGAAAATGTCCTCTCTCCTTCGCAGTTGGATACAGGCAGTGTGAGAAAAATCCTGAGTGCAACAAAAACGTTGGGGAAGGTCGTCTGGAGTCCATTCCTCAGGACAACTTGCAACAGGTTTGCAGGAGTCCTATCTTGCTCGGTGCTGACAAAAGATCTAAACTGGATCAGCTCATCAGCTAAGGCCTTGTCCAAGTCAGTTGGATATGAAGAGGACAGAGCATCAGCCCGTTTGCGGAGATCAGTGTCATCACAGTTCATGTCAAATAGGATACCAAAGCGATCATTTATGTCTATGTATGCAGCCAGCCGTTTGTTCAGTCCTGAGATCAAACTATCAACAATCACATTGAATGTCTCAACTTGGAACTTTTTACTCCCATTGAGAACGACTTCATTGTCGACTGCCTCATCATCAAAGGCTCTTCTTTTACTCACGCGGTGAGTCTCGTGCTGGTAGGTCTGTGTCACACCCGTGACAGCCCGGGCAGATATCTCAAAGTCGGCAAATTGCCCTCGTAGTGATGGAACGTAAGTGCGCAGTGATTCCAAAAGGCACACAGCGGTCATTATGTCCATGTCCCTCTTTTGCAAGCTGTTGCTTGTAAGCTTGAATCGGTGCAGCACAGTGTCCCAAAATATGATCATCAGCGCAGTCTCCAGCTTCCCAAGCTTGGTACATAGCACAGCGGCCTCGCGCCGTGTGTCCTGTCGCTCCTCGTTGTCAGACGCCAACATCTGTAAGGCCCCTCTTATTTCACTGTAATTTTCACAAAGAGCTCTCGTGGAGTCCCCTCTGCAACTCCATCTCGTACGAAAGAGGGATTTTAGCGTCAGTGTGATGTCGGTAGTGAACACTTTATTCCATCGATGGGTGGAAGCGGAGCAAAAAGCATATAGTGCTTGTAGTAAGTCAAAAAACTTGCTTGCTTCCCGACAACTATTTTCAACACAGTTCACACCAACCAAATTCAAGGAATGTGCCGCGCATGGAATGTAATGAATGAGTGGGTTGTTTTTCTTGAGGTGAGCTTGCAACCCGTTATATTTCCCCGACATATTTGATGCATTATCATATGCCTGGCCACGGCAGTTGGAGAAATCCAGCCCCAAATCGCTGACCATCTTCATCACACAGTCAGCCAGACTTGACTCAGTGTGACTGTGAATGGGTTCAAATCCAATAAATCGCTCAACTACTTTTCCTTCCTCACTCACAAATCGGAACACAAAAGTCAGCTGGTCCACGTGAGACATATCAGGTGTAGAGTCCACTATCACAGAGAAATACTTTGCTCGCTGTAGTTCTGTAGCAATTGCTTGCTTTGTTTTGTCACCCATTAGGCCAATAAATTCTTCACAGATAGTTGATGACAAGTATGAAGTCTTACCACGGCCCTTCTGACCATACTTATGCAAATGTTCCATTAAAAATGGATCAAACTGTGCGACCAGCTCTAAAATTCCCAGGTAATTACCGTTGTGTGGGGATTCCAAAAGTTCATCATCTCCCCGGAACGGGAGCCCCCTTTCACTCAAGAACTTAATGACGGCAACTACACGCCTTAATACCTCTTTCCAGTACTGACCTTCTGCTTCGATCTGTCTCCCAAGGGAAGCATCCACAGTGCCCAGATGTTGAGTGCGACATATAAGTGAAAGCATGCATTTTCTGTGCTCGCCACTCATCTCGTGTTCCGTTATTCTCTCAGGGTGTTTCCAGTCAGTAAACCCGGCAACAAATGCGGTGGAATGTGTCGATAAAACTTTACAAGGAAAGCAATAAATTGCTCCGGTGGACGGTGAATATATAATCCATTCCCGTGGTACAGTTTCACCATTGTGAAGGTGTCTGGTCAGTGCATCGTTAGTGAGAGAACATGTCTTGCCAGCCTCGTTCCCCCTCCGGGATGCTGGATAGTTCGCGGCCCGATTCTGAAAGGCCGAAACTCCTTTCATCAGAATTTCCTCCTGGACCTTCTCTGTAATCAATCCCCATAATGCAGGGTCTTCACAAATGATGGGACCTGCCGCTGCAAATGAGCTTGACGTAACGTTACTTTCCACTGTTTGGTCATCCTCGTCTTTGTCCGTTTCTTCTCCCGTTTTTTCGGCGTTTTCCCTATCTTGTTGTACCCCTAGCTGAGGCACTGTGTCGCCGGCGCCGCTGGAGCTAGAGGCTACCAAGCTATCGTTAGCTAGCTGAGGCTGTGTTTTGCTGCAACCAACGGTAGAAGCTCTCTCTTCTTCTTCTTCTTCTTCTTCACTTTGTTTAGCTTTTTTGAAAAAGTTACTAATTAGTGGGACATTTTTTATTGTGGTCACTTCTTTCTCTTCCTTTTCCTTTCTTTTCTTTCTTTTGGCAGCCCCGCTGGGCTTTTTGCTAACGTTAATTTTCTTGGAAACAACTTTTATTTAATTCTAATTGGATAGTTATCAAGAATGGGTCAAGCTTTGTGTCATATTTCTGTGGAGCCGGACATAAAAAAAAAAATAATAATTTCCCTCCCATTGCAGAGGGCCCTTTCGCATCGAGGGCCCCTGGGCACGTGCCCAGGTTGCCCGTATGGTAGATCCGGGCTTGGCCACATGGATATCAAATGATTAAATGACAAAATAAGTAGGCTATATTCACTAAATGTAAAAGTGTTAGATTGCTGTTACAATAAATCACAAGAATGGTTAATAAAATAAATATAGGCATATTAAATTGAAATAAGGTCTGAGTATATAAAATTATTCCCAGATGGATATGTAATTCCAAGACACTGTGATAGCTATCATGGTGACGTTGAATGTTTGCCCGTTTTGGTCCTGCTATTGTTCTCTGGCAAAGAAGGCACATTGGTTTGTTATTTACCTCAACAAAAGCGAATTCTTCCTCCCATGTTTTTTGAAATACCCTGTGTTCATCAGAAATGTTACGTTTTGCCGGTTTTGCCATGACTTGAGAGTAGGCTAGGCTAGACTTCCTGCACAGTTGGGGCTTTCACATGATCCATGCAAAGCGTCGGCGTCAACACCAGGTTGAGCGCGACCCCTTCAAATGATCAGCGTCAGGAGAATTACATTACATTCATTACTTTCACACTGTCGAGTTTTTAAAGTAACAGCATTCAGGAAAGAATAGAGTGGAGTTCAATTTCGGACTACAGCCCGCATCAGCCATAGCTAAACACATTGTCAATGATCATACTAGCACAGCCATAGAAGTGAATATAGACTGGCTGCACATATGAACCTGTACTAAGCTGTCAACCAACCTGGTAGTCCCGTCTGTAAACCGACATCATTCCATGCCACAGACTTTTTAGTCAGATCGTGGTATGATTTAAGCATCATGTTGTATAACTCGGGATGCTCCGACACACATAAAACAAGTTTCTCCTCCATTGTTTTTTTTTTTTATTTCGCGGCTATGATATCAAACTGTGCTGTGATTGGTTGCGCGTCGCAGAGGTCAGCGTCGCGAAGGTAAAAGTTGAATATAGTTGAACTTTGAGCGCAGCGCCAGGGGCTCTGCCAGCGTCTGCGGCCAGGTGCACAACGCCGAGGGCAGCAGCGATGCTAGGATCGACGGCAATGCTTGCCAAATAGGAAATGAATGGCAGTGCCAGCGCCGAGCGTTTTTGTCGCTGATCATGTGTTGGTTTATCTTCTTTGTTGATCCCACGATTGCTAAATGAGCACAGTATGCACGATCGGCATCTTGTGGTCAGTACTAAATTAGTTTAGAAATGGTTTGTGTTCATTGAAATGAGAATATTATATTTTTATTGGCAGTTGCTATGACAATAAAAATTCAACCAAGGGCCGCAATAATATTAACCTTGGGCCGCATGCGGCCCACGGGCCACGTGTTGAGTAGCGCGGATCTAAGGTCTAAGGGCCCGCAGTTGTCTCTCTGTCAAACCTCTCACGAGCTTCATCATCCTTTTATACTATTTTTGGATTACAGTTTTCATGCCAATTCGTCTATCAGTCTCTCAATGTCATTCTGTTGTAATTTTACATGCATAGGTGTCACTTCATCGTCCTGTCTCTCACTCTTGATGTTGTGATCTTGTGATGACAGAGCTATCTGTCAGTTCAGGGCTGTCTTTCTGCTCAGGACTTCCTGGGTTCTCACAATCTGCTATGTCCTCGACGTAGGTAGAAAGAAAGAATAAAAGATATATAAAGCTATTAGGTAGGTAGGTAGGTAGGTACTTTATTAATCCCCGGGGGAAAATGTCTGTGTTACAGCAGCCAGACATAGAGTAACACCAAGAAATAAAGGAATAAAGAAATAAAACTAAAAGCTGCTGCAACAGGCTGCCACTCGCACGGCGCCCGGACGTAATCTAAAAGTCTCTACAAAAATACAAAAATATACAAATGCGCAGTGCAAAGAAAAGAATTGTAATGTGCAAAAAGTCCAGGGTGTAAAATGTGCAGTAGTAGTTCTTGGGGTGGCGGTGTGGGGGTGCGTGTCTGTGTGGGGGGGTGATGGTTAGTCCAGGGATGAATTGGTTAGTCCAGGGATGAATTGCGTATCAGTCTGGACCCAGCTTCACTGTGAGAGATTTAAGCACACCGTTAATTGCAGGAAAAATCAGCCTAACCTCTCACAGATGCGTCTACCTCAATAACCTCAACCAAATGTTTCCGGTAGTTGCTGATCAGATCAGTAGATCAGATGTGTTAAGAAGGACAATTCAGCAGGGCAGATGCTTGCTGTCACAGGGGATTTAACCCGGGCCTCCAGTCTCCTTACTAACTGTGCCACCCTGCTTCCCCTTTTCTGTGACATTCTTCCACTGGGAGAACGTCTGATACCTGTAGCATCATTTTTAGCTAATATGTTGGTACATTAAACGTCCTACCCAAGAGTGTACTTCGACTTTTTATTTGTTTTACTGTGTGGTCATTTGAGCAACCTAGCATTTTTCTCACATTGCGTTTTCCTTGTTAAAAACATATTGCATCACTGTGATCAGCAGACATCAGAGTGTCAGTGTAGCATTCAAAAGTATTTTGAACCAAGCTACCATTACTGCTATTGAGGAAACATACAGAAAAAGCAGTTTTGGGGTACTAATGTACTAATTTTTACCCTTTACATGTAATTCAAAATGTGCCTGCACTTGATGCACTTAGACAATGGACTTTGTCTGGCATTCGTATTAATATTTCAAGCTATCACTGGCTTATTATCCCAATGCATTGTTCAGTTGTGATCTTGGTGGGCTATCTCAGTCTGTCCTGTGGAGATCGTTGTTTACAGTTTTAAAAAGACCATCAGCCAAAATCTAAAAGAACCTAAAAACTCCCCTGGTTTTGATACCTTTATCACAAAGACACAATTATGTGCCTCAGCCTCCATAGTACAGGATATAGATTTATTTCTCTCATTCTGCATGTGTATGTGTTTCATGGAACAAACAATAAATTAAATCAATGCAAAAAACAAACAAATATTTATTTTTTATAAAACAGTATAAAACATCTTTTACATGCATCTCTGATTTTAGATAGATTTAGACCATACATTACAGGAGTGAACATTGGCTGACAAAGAAGAAGATACACAGATAACAGAATGCGGAGTTTATCTGGTACATGATTCATATCAAGTCGACTTCGAACCATATCAAATGAACAGCCGATGGCAAAGTTTACAAGAGCGGCAATCTGAGGCGTGCAGGTGCTGATGGCTTTCTGCTTGGTCTCTTTTGAGGTTTTCAGACAAACTGTTAATATCTTAATGTAAGAAAAGGAAATAAATATGAATGGTACAAAAACAGTAATCATAGCAGCCACTAAACCAAAAAGGCTGTTAGCTGCTGAGACTGAACAGGCAAGTTTATGTAGAGAATGGATGTCACAATAAATGTTGTTAATAACATTTCCACAAAACTTCCACTGGACCATTAAATACACCATGAATGCAAAACTAATGATTGAATATATCCACACTAGCAGAATGATTGCACAGACTCTCCCAGTGTTCATTATGGCATTGTAACGTAATGGGTAACATATACAAACATATCTGTCATAAGCCATGGCTGCCAGACTACAGTATTCAACTGACACATATGTGTAGAAGCAGACTATCTGTGTAAAACAGTTTGTAGGAGTCACTTCATGGGTATCTGAAAACATTTGTGACAGTAGACAAGGATACATTGTTGTGCTGCCATATATTTCATTAACAAACAAAGTACAGAGCAATATATACATGGGCTCATGCAACCTTCTGTTCATGGATATAACCACAATAAGAGCTGTGTTGGCAAAGATTATTGAGAAATACCATAATATAATCAGAGTGAAATGAAGGTATGTCAGTTGTGCAATGTCGCCATACGCGGCCAGCACAAATGAAACAATTTCTGTTGAGTTCTCCATCGTTCCAACATTAGATATCAGTGTCACACTGTGAAACTCTGAGACTGATGTGGTATGTAGCTGAATAGGATTGTAATCTCTTGATTTGAGTGAGAATGCACTTGAATGAACCTGATATTCCAGTCCTGTTTATCCCATCATACATGTTAATCCTCACATTAACTCTAACTTGTGCTACTGAGATACAGCAGTCATTTTTTCCTGTATTATGACAGTAGTAAAAGTGCTGACAACAACATATTTTCAGTGATAGAGATGAGAGAATTTTAACAGTACAGAAGTGCAAAATTTCAACTATCCTAACCATTCTTCATTGCCAATATGGGTATTAACATTATGTTTTGCTCACCAAAAATTAACTGAGGTCCTGCCTGCTATGCCAACAAATTATTTTATCAATGTCCCACCACACACTTGTCTACTGTATTTAACATCATTTCAATGTAGCACCCCAACATTCCTTATTTTAACCCTATTATTTTTCAATTCTTTCAATTGTGAAGTCTCTTGTCCTGCCAGTCAGCATTTCAATACATACTGTGTAGATCAGCCCACAGAGAATGAGAGAAAGAATCCAGAGATATTTTCCAGAGGTCTTTATCTAATACCGCATACCCTTTACAAAAATGACAGCCAAAAGTCCAGAGGCCCTTCCTCTATGCTGCTCCGTCCTCCACCTTCTGAGCCAGACTGAAGTAGCTGCTCAGCTTTTATCTGTGCCTTGTGGTTAAACACACGCATAGCTAAGCTAACCTGACCAAACCCTGACCAAGTTCAGGTGACATGAGACTGTTGTTTTTATCACTTCTTCTGTCAACCTACCCCGGTCATTGGGGGATTACAGAAGGCGACCTGGAGTGAAGAAGACCTCTTTAGAATTCTTACTCCTGATCATTCTGCTAGCACTCACTATGCAAATTCAAATTTAAATAACACACTGAATAACACAAAAAAAGGAGATATAAAGAATATATACAGGATATGTACATAATGTCAAGTCCAGTGTTTAAAGTGTGTGTGTGTGTGTGTGTGTTGGGGGGGGTTGTTCAACAGTCAGGGGTGTGGATTGTTCAACAGATGCACCACCTGGGTGTAGAAGCTGTCATGGAACTGTGAAGTGCGTATCATAATGCCACCTGTCATGTGATGGCAGGCGACAGAACAGTTGGTGGCCAGGGTGGTTGGAGTCTTTGGTGATGGAGCAGGCTCTGCTGCGACAGCACGTAATGTAGAGGTCACTAATGGCCGGTAGCTCAACACCAATGATCTTCTGACCTATGACCTATTCCCAATTTCTGCTTGAGCTGAGGAAAGTCTTCGATCAACCCTCTCGGGGTAGGGAGGCAGCAGGAAGACTGTTTTCCTTATGCCAGGGCTTCCGTAGCGTATCGGACTATGCTATCGAGTTCCGCACCGTGGCAGCTGAGAATGGCTGGAACCAGGACACACTCAGGGCGCTTTCCAGCATGGCCTCGGGGAGAGCATCAAGGACGAGCTTGTTTCCCGGGAGCTCCCCGTTAACCTAGGCTCTCTGATTGCCCTCTCTATTCGCATAGACAATCGCCTCCAAGAGCGCCGTATGGAGAGAGCCACATCTACCACTCACAGAAGCAGCGCTCCACCTGCTCGGCCAAGTCTCCAGGCCCTCGCCTTCTCCGACTTCCGGGTTCGCCGATTCCAACCGAGGGGAGCCGACCAGAGCCAAGTTGGCTGGGCCCAAGCCCATGCAGTTGGGGAGGGCAAGACTGACCCCTAACGAGCGATGGAGGGTAAGCAACAACTGCTGCCTCTATTGTGGTCAATCCGGCCCTTTTCTGGCAGGGCTCACCATTAAGTGAAAGGATACTGGTGAGCCTAACATCATCTCTCCACTCCAGCACCACGCGCACCCAGCTCCCGGCTGCTCAGTCTTTCCCACTCTCTGCCCTGATAGACTCCGGGGCAGATGAGAGCTTTATTGACACCACCCTGGTCCAGCAGTTGGGCATCCCCACCACGCCATTAGCCGTTCCGCTGCAGGCCAGTGCCCTCGAAGGTCGCCTGCTGGCCAAGGTAACACTTTCCACTGTCCCTGTGTGCCTATGTGTATCTGGTAATGACCAAGAACTCATTCAGCTGCACCTCATAGACTCTCCCCATGTTCCTGTAGTCCTTGGTAACCCTTGGCTGAAAAAACATAAGCCACTCATTGACTGGTCCATAGAGACTATTGTTAGTTGGAGCCCTCACTGTCATGCCCATTGCCTCAAGTCTGCACCCATTCCGACCTCAGTTGGCTGTTAAATTGGCATTGGAGGAATGGAGACACTGGCTGGAGGGAGCCGAGCAGCCGTTTATAGTTTGGACTGACCACAAGAACCTCACTTACATCCAGACCGCCAAGCGGTTAAATTCCTGTCAGGCCCGCTGGGATTTATTCTTCCATTTCATGCTGTCTTATCGTCCGGGATCCAAGAATGCCAAGCCTGATGCTCTCTCCCACTGCTTTGCTTCGGAGGACGGCCACTCCAGCCCTGTGACCATCCTGCTCGCTTCCTGCCTGGTGGCCGCTGTCACCTGGAGGATTGAGTCCATGGCCATTCCACTGCTCCTTGGGCTACCAACCTCCACTGTTCCCCGCTCAGGAAGAGGAGGTTGCTGTACCTGCTGCCCAGAACTTCGTCCATCATTGTCGCCAGACCTGAAGAAAGGCTTGAGCAGCACTGCTCCGCACCTCCCACAGGTACCAGCAGCAAGCAAATCGTCACTGCACCCCTGCCCTCCCGCTATGTTCTAGGGCAACAAGTCTGGCTCTCCACCAAAGATCTCCCCTCATGTTCTGATTCCCGAAAGCTGTCTCCCAGATTCATCGGCCTGTTCCCCATATCCAAAATCATCAACCCTACAGTGGTCCGCCTCCAGCTGCCTAGCCCCCTTCCCAATCCATCCTTCCTTCCATGTGCTCGGTTTGCGGGTGAATGTATACGCCTGTAAATACAATCCCGTGGCAAACTCCCTCGGTGAATAAAATGGCCTACATTTTATTGTCAGATATTCCTGATTCGGAGAACAAGAACTAGATAATGTCTGTACGTCTTTGCACCATGCATTGTTTACCATGAAACACACCCCCCCTCTTAACCGACTCTCGTTCTGTCCTACCGGAAAACAGAGAAGGCTTGTAAGAAGACAGGTACTCTCGTGAGGAGAGGCACACTCTGTTAAAGGGCATAGACCTCTTCCTACCACTGAGGGTAAAGAGGCCAGGGTTAGCGTAGTCAGGGTTAGTATGTACCTAGACCTCTTCCTCCCCTTTCGGAGTGAGCGGCCTAAGGTCTAGAGGTCTAGCAGCGTCCCCGATAGCGTCATTGAGCTAACGGGGCGCTGCGTCCTCCGGGCGGACAGAACAGCTGATGACTCCAGTAAGACCAGAGGTGGGGGACTGTGCATTTATGTAAACAAAGCTTGGTGCATGGACACTGCCATAATGGAGAGTCACTGCTCTGCTAACCTTGAGTTTCTCATGGTTAAGTGTAGACCTTTCTATCTGCCCAGAGAGTTTACATCTTCTGTTGTGACTGCAGCTTATATCCCGCCAGATGTCAATTCTAAGCTTGCAATGAAAGGACTGCATGCTGCCATTAGCAAGCAACTGACTAAACATCCAGAGGCAGCCTTTATTGTTGCGGGTGACTAACATCAGTAGTGTTACCACCATCAAACAGATTACAACATTCCCAAATCAGAAGTCGTGGATGAACAGAGAGGTCCGCCTGCTGCTGAAAGCAAGAGACACCGCTTTCAGGTCAGATGATGCACAGGCCTACAGTTCATCCAGGGCTAATCTGAAGAGGGGCATCAAGAGGGCCAAGCACAGCCACAAATTGAGGATTGAGGAACACTTCAATAACAACTCCGACCCCTGACGCATGTGGCAAGGCATCCAAGCCATAACGGATTACAAACCCCCTTCCCCAACCAGCGACACCTCCCTCCCTGATGAGCTCAATAACTTTCATGCCCGCTTTGACAGGGATAACCAGGAGGCGGCCATCAAGGCTGTGCTCCCCGCTGACCACCTACAGACTCGCTACAGTGCCGGGGTCCGTGACAGACAGAGACACAGGCAGGAGGCAGAGTTAACAGGCCAGCAGGGCCGTTTTATTTGCAACACCACCGCACAATAAAGCCGACCCGGGTTTGACGGCAGTTCGGCGCCGTCTCCCTCCGCTGGCGCCCCTCCCTCAGTCCCGATGGGCCAGCCACGGAGCACCAAGGCTGCCCCAGCCCACCAGGCTTCCAGGGGTGTCCCGCCCCAACCCCGTCTGGTCAGCCCTTGCAGGCTGCCCCCGACTGCGTCCTCTGTGGACCTCAGCTGGTCGACCGCTGCTGGAGACGGCCCCCTCCCGCTCCGTCTCTCCCGCTGCTGCTGGCTCGCTCTCTCACCGTTCAATACAGCCGACCCCCGATCCTCCCGATCGTCTGTTGACTCCACAGTCACACAGTCAGCCTCTCACACTGACGCACACACACTCACACATCCGCACACAGGTTAAAAAGGCCCCAGCTGCAATCAGCCTCAACTGGCTGCAGCTGGTACCCGATCCAGGAAAGAGGCAGTCCACCGACTCATCTCTCTCCTGGACCCAATTAAGCCTCACCCCACCCTCCCCCCAGTCTGCCACACACACACAGAACATACATATTAGTACACTTCCCCGCTGCCAGTCCCCACTTAGTCCCGATCCACCGCAGCCGGTGTCGGGGCTGCCTGCCAGCCCAACTCCATCCCCCGCACCCAGCCCAACCACAGCCCCCAGTCTGCCACAGTCTCTTTTGCCGATAAATATATATCTGTAATCAGCTTATATTGGCCGATAGTATTGGCTGACCAATATAATCAGCAGGCCCTAGTTTCTACATCCTAGAAAGGAATAAACATTTGATACACTCAGAATTGTTCTTTGGTATCCCTTTTGTGAGGGAAAAGGCCATTTTCCAAGTTGGATGTGTAGAGGGTGAACAGGAAATAGGAAAATACACTAATGCCATACCAGACCAACATCCCTGGAGGTACACAAACGGTGGCCTACTGATGAGTCCATGATCCAGAAGCTGGGATGGACCTGAAATGCTACCTTCTGAGATGATAATGTACAGGTGCTTAGAGCTTACTTCAAAGGCAATCATGAATAATCCTTGTGTAGCAATCAATTATTTTCTTTTTTTATTTCAAGCATCTTGCATTATAAAATGCCAAGCCTGCATGGACTTTTAGATTTTTAATGCTAATGTTACCAAGCTCAAATGTGCACAAGGAGAAGCACAGATGTGAAAGATACTTAAACAAATACTTACATGACTTTTAATACAAAGGCACCTCAGGGATCGCAGATACAAGTGGCCATGCTGAGGTTTCTCCGCAGAGTGGCTGGCCTCACTCTTCATTGTAGGGTGAGAAGCTCAGCGATCTGGGAGGACCTATTTGTATTTACACAGCCGCATGTTTCATTCATACTTAAATTAATTCAGATTTAGCAGAATAAGGAGATAATCTATTCTCATAAAGTTTTAGAAGCTTTGAGTTGTACAGTATCTGTTGAACCAAATTGCCTTTATTGTATCATGGTTTATTAGATATCCAGTTCAAACGGTGAAAGTGCTGTAATTTCTATAAAAATTGCAAAGGATTAACACATGAGACAAATTTGGTGAAAAAATAATAAATACAGTTATGAATACAATTGCATACATGTGTAAATTAATGTCAATATAAATAAAGATAAACATCTCATTCCTGGTCCCCATATATCTTAAAGCAAGTATACATATACTAGAATACTATATAGAATTGTTTATCCCATTAAAGGCCTCAGTGCTGGAACTATCTTCTCAGTGCTCTGCGACAACCTTATTGATGAAACAGATCATTTTCTTCTAACATAAACTAAACCCAGAATTCTGTTGCGAATTTTGGTCAGTTTGAATCCATATATTAGAGGATTTATAAGTGGAGGAATTAGCAGAAATTCTATAGCAATGAAGTTTTGAAGGCTTTGTGGTAAATCTTTTGAGCCAAATCGTATGTGCATCAAATCAAACACTATAGTAACAAGAAAAGTGACTAAAGAGATTAAATGGGGCACACATGTTTGCATAAACTTCTCCCCTGTTCTCTTTGGATCGCACACATGTTTTAATGAGATACATATAAGACCAAAATATGAACAAACCATGACACACATACAGGTATATTGTAATATATGCAATTACACTGTTTGCGGTAGTGTCAGTGGCAGAGCAAGCAAGTTGAACAATACTCCAATTTATACAAAAGAGCCTCTGAATGATGGAGCCACATAACTGCAATCTTGAAGTTAGCAGCACATTGATGGAGAAAATGCAAAAAGGTGTTAGCCAAGAGAAACACACCAACTCAGAGAGTCTCTTTTTGGTCATGATAGAGTGGTATTGCAATGGTCGACATATAGCCAGATATCTGTCATAGGCCATAACTGCAAGAATAGATAGATCACTGCAAGCAAATGAGTACATTACAAAAGCCTGAAACAGGCATCCACCATATGAGATGAGATGAGAAGAAGACAGGAGATCAAAGAGGAATTTGGGGTAGAAGCCTGCGGTCCCATAGAGTCCATTGATGCAAAAAACACACAACAGAATGTACATGGGTTCATGCAGGTTTTCATCCAAGATGATGGTAACAGTGAGAGAAATATTCACAAACAAAATCACACAGTAACACAGTAAAGTGAGTGAGAAGAGAGTGAGACGGTAATTCATTGTATCATTTAACCCTGATAGAGTAAAAACTCTTGTTACAGAAATATTATCCATCAAGAGTTTCACCAGCTATCCTTATTAAGTTAATACAAAATATTCAGGCTTCCCAGTGTCACAACACAAGTGTTTCCAGAGGTGGAGAGTACCCTGTGCTGTGTAGCTCCATCCCTACTGGACTGTTCTCTTTCCACACATCTGTTAATATCCTCTCTGACTATACCAATGCACGAGTTGGGAATTCAAACTCTCTGATCATGTGACTGAAAGAGCTTGAGGTAATAAAGACAACAGTGAGTTAGTACTCCCAGATTTCCACAGGGAAAAAAAACAATATTATGGCGAGCAACGTCAGTAGAAATGTCGACAGTCAGGACTAACCCTTCCATCCATTTATTGGCATGAATAGGCAAAGTATAACAAGGAAGAGGCTTAACTCACCTAGGGTGGAACATGAAAATGGACTATATGAGGGTCTAATAACAAAGGAACACTTAACAAGACCTAAACATACTATAAACACTAAACAGTGATTTAACAATGAGAACAACAATAAACAATCAGGAAGTATGTCCGTGTCGCTCTGACGCTACATTGCCCCCGACCAGTGTGTCAGGGGGTGCACCCAGTGCTCTCCTGCATTGCCGACTGGTACGCCCAAAGGACCAGGGGCAAATGGCGGTCCCAGTCACACTGGTGCTGCAAGGTGACAATGGCCAGCTGGGTGGACATTGGTGTTGTTGTGCAGATGCCTGACCCGGTACTGGATCTCAAAGCCAGAGCTCTGTAAGGCCTCGATCCATCTGGCTACCTGGCCCTTGGGTTCTTTGACGCTCAGTAGCCAGGTGGTCGGTGCGGGGTGGGGGCGTTGTAGAGGCTGAAGCGCATGATCCGGAACTGCCAGAGCCCCTGGCAGATGGTGAAGGCTGTCTTGGGTCGGTCTTTTGATGCCAGCTTGACCTGCCAGTACACGCTCCAGAGGTTGAGAGAACTAAACCACGTTGACCCTGCTATGTGGTCTAGTGCGGGTCCTTGCGGGTAATGCCGTTCAGTCGCCGGTAGTCCACACAGCCACTGCCATGTGCCATCCTTCTTCCTCACTAGGACGGCAGGGGCGGCCCAGGGGCTGTCGCATGGTTCAGTCAGCCCTGCTGCATACATCTCCCGGATCTTTTTTTCCCCAGCTTCGCATTTGGCAAGTGCCAGTCTGTGGGGTCTGTGGGCTTGGCTGTGCCAGTGTCAATGGTGTGCTGCACCAGTCCAGTCTGTGTGCACTCTTCGTCGAGTGCTGCGAAAATATCTCTAAACTCCTGGAGCAGGTCTCTCAGCTTTTGGCTCTGCTTCCCTGTATCCTCTATTTGCTTCTGCCTGTATCTTGCCATTTGCCTGCTTCATTGTGGTAATGAACTGCCCCGGGTTTTCTACAGCAACTGGCCTGTTGGCTCTCCTGTGTGGAAAGTGCAACTTTGAAGTTGGAAAGTATTCAACTGTCTACTGCAGTAAATAATTAACATCAATCTAGCAATCTAGAATATATGTATCAGATTGCATACTGTAGATAATTGTGATGAATTGAAAATGAATTTGAAAGCAAATTGTGAGATTCCCAAACATTTCTACCCCTAGTGGACACAGCCAGAGCAGAATAACTGTCTATTGCTCTATCCTTACCCAGAGGAGTATAAAATCTCTTGCCACAGGCCACCACAGCAGCAGGCAGTTGCAACCTGACTCAAGGCAAGACAGGAGGCCAAACTTTACATTATGAAGAAATAATTGCAGTGTGTGAGTGTTTGTTTGTTTTTTACATGTGTCATATTGATATGTTAGTTGCAAATACAGTTTTTGTATAGTTAACATGTGATTCCTTGAGAAAAAAATATTGAGAGTTTGTTTTCGTTGTTTTATGCAGATGAATTAGTGAAATCATATTTATATTTACATAATAGTAGTCGTCAAACCCTTCTGAATGGGTCAGGGGGAGATTTAATGTGTTGTTGAATTATATATTTTAGATTGATATGAGACCATTTACATTTTTCAACACATTTCTGTTATAGTTGAGGGCAAATAGCTTTGGTTATTTGAACACATTGGCATTAAGAGTGTGTTTTGAATCTGCTGAGGTCAGGCTCTTCTGTGTATTAAAGTTGCTTAATTGAATGATAAATGTTCAATTTGTTGTGCAAGATTGTGCTAAGCTCTGCATAAAAATAGCCCTCATCCTGTTTAGTAAAATGATGCCAAGCCATATTACCATTGTTTCAACTACAGGGGCCTTGATCAGGTAAACCTTGAAAAAGGTTGAGGTGTTTTTGTGAAGTGTCTCTGACTGAAATAGTCACTGCTCTCTGCCTCTCCAAACATGGTCAATAACTCAGCTCCTTTCTATTTTGATCTCACCCTGTTTGCAGACCAGGGGGCCCTCAGATACCTGTTCTTCACTCTGTGTCTGTTGCTCTACATTGCTATCATCTCTGCTAACATTGTCATAATTCTGACCATCTGTCGGGACCGGTCCCTGCATCAGCCCATGTACATTTTCATCTCCTGTCTGTCTGTGAACTCTCTGTATGGTTCTGCTGGCTTCTTCCCCAGGTTCATGGTGGATCTTCTGTCAGACACTCATTTGATCTCACGTCCTGCTTGTTTCACTCAGATGTATGTTATTTATACGTATGCATCATATGAGCTGACTATTCTGAGCGCTATGGCCTATGACAGGTATGTTGCTATATGTCAGCCCTTACACTATCACAACAAGATGACTTCCAGGCTGGTGTGTGGTGTGGTGGCTTTTGTCTGGTGCTACCCTGTATGCTCTATTTGCTTCTGCCTGTATCTTTCCATTCGCCTGCCTCTATGTGGTAATCGACTGCCCAGGGTTTTCTGCACCAACTGGCCTGTGGTTCAGCTCTCCTGTGTGGATACCACTTTGAACAATGTGGCAGGTTTATTTGTTACTACCACCACAGTCTTTCTGCCCCTGTGCTTTGTCCTGTACACCTACCTGTGTATTGTGCTTGTTTGCAGGAGAAGCTCGTCTGAGTTCAGAGGCAAGGCATTGCAAACCTGCCTTCCCCACATAGTGACCTTTGTGAATTATTCCATTACCTTGTTCTGTGAGGTTTCATTGAGTCGCTACAAGGCTGATGAAATTAATCCCTTTGTTGCTGTTGTTTTGTCTCTGGAGTTTTTGATTATTCCCCCTATCATGAATCCTCTGGTTTACGGTCTCAACCTGCCACAGATCAGAGTGACGATACTTTGGTTATTAAAGAGACCCAAAATGACTTCCTATGGTTGAATGACATAAGATACGCGTGTAGGTTTCACAGCCATGGAAAGGATAGTTTCAGGTTTACTGCGTAAGAGGTCTTCATCAATATCATTGAAACAGCCCTACCCCTAATACAACTCTCCCTGTGATGAAAGCTTGTGCTTACATATGCTACGATAACATCATCAATCAACCCAAAGGAAAGATCAAGATGAAATTATAGCCGCAAAGGGGCAATTTGCGGGTTCAAACCCATTTGCCGTTTAACAAATTTTAAACTGTGTTATAAAGAGTCTCTGGAGTCTCCTTAGTAATCTAGTCCAGATTTGACCAGTCTAAGTATAGTGGTTTTTGATCGGGACCTGGTCTGATGTGGTCTAGATGTGGAAATGGCAGTGTTATCTGCAACCTCATTTCCCTCTATTCCAACATGTGCTGGTATCCAACAGAAATGAACATCTATTCCTAGTTGCTGTAGATATAAACCTCAATTAAAAGATCCTCTCGAACTGTTTGTATTGATTTTATACTTTGTATTGCAGCAGCAGAATCTGAACATATCACTACTTTAATTGGTTTAACCTCCTTGTAGCAACGATGCTACACGGGTAGGCAGAGGCGGAGACTTGTGGTGGGGTTGGTTGGCAGCAACGCCGTTTATTGGACACACGAACACACACAGGGCTCTCTCGCCCTCCTCCGCTCACTGCGGGAACCGTCCTCTCTCTCTCTCTCTCTCTCGGACACACACTGACACACACAGGGCTCTCTCGCCCTCCTCCGCTCACTGCGGGAACCGTCCTCTCTCTCTCTCTCTCGGACACACACTGACACACACAGGGCTCTCTCGCCCTCCTCCGCTCACAGCGGGAACCGTCCTCTCTCTCTCTCTCGCGCCGCTCGCTCTCTCGTGCGGCGCCCTTCTCCGTGGTTCCGGCTCACTGACATGGGGACAACACACACACGCACAACAGATATTAGTCTCCACTCAGTCCCGATGGGCTGCAGCCGGTGTCGGGGCAGGGCGAACCCGCCTGCCGGCCCGACTCCGCCCCCCGCCTCCAGCCATCTGCCCAACCACACCCCCCAGTCTGCCACATACCCCCACCGCCCGACGTAGGCCGGGGAGCCGTCCGGCCGACGACCCACTCCCCCCCCCGCCCACCGGGGAGCGAGAGAGAAAGTCGGCAACCACCATCTGCGCCCCCGGCCTATGGATCACCTTGAACTTAAATGGCTGGAGGGCCAGGTACCAACGGGTGATCCGCGCGTTGGTATCTTTCATGCGGTGGAGCCACTGCAGCGGGGCATGGTCCGACCAGAGGGTGAAAGAGCGTCCCAGGAGGTAGTACCGGAGGGTGCTGACCGCACACTTGATGGCCAGACACTCCTTCTCCACGGGGCTGTACCTAGTCTCGCGGTCTGCAAGTTTTCGGCCAAGGTACAGCACCGGGCGGTCAACCCCCTCCACCTGCTGGGACAAAACAGCTCCCAGCCCTCTGCCCGATGCGTCAGTCTGGAGACAGAAAGGGAGAGAGAGAGAGGACGGTTCCCGCAGTGAGCGGAGGAGGGCGAGAGAGCCCTGTGTGTGTTCGTGTGTCCAATAAACGGCGTTGCTGCCAACCAACCCCACCACAAGTCTCCGCCTCTGCCTACCCGTGTAGCATCGTTGCTACAGTTGGGGCTGGATTGGCCGATTTTGGAACCTCCGGACCCAACTCATCTCTCTCAATCACCGAGGTGGCCAGTGAGGCGGACTCCGCCCCCCTCCACACTTTTAGGAGGTTGACGTGATAAATTTGTGTCGCTCCGCCCCTGTCGGTACGCTCAACCTCATAATCGACATCGCCCACCCGCTGTGTGACCACAAAGGGCCCTTGCCACCTGGCGAGCAATTTAGAGCTGGATGAAGGGAGCAATAGAAGCACTTCATCTCCCGGTGCGAATTGTCTTAGCCGCGCCCCTCTGTCATACAGCCGACGTTGACGTTCCTGGGCCTGGAGCAAATTCTCACGTGACAGCTGTCCCAGCGTGTGGAGTTTTGCTCGCAGGTCCATAACGTACTGAATCTCGTTCTTACTGGTGCTGGGACCTTCCTCCCAGCTTTCTTTAACTAGGTCCAGCACCCCCCGGGGTCTCCTGCCATACAGGAGCTCAAAGGGAGAAAATCCCGTGGAGGCCTGGGGTACCTCCCGCACTGCAAACAACAGAGGGTCCAGCCATTTATCCCAATTTCAGCTATCGTCGTGCACGAACTTACGAACCATGTTCTTCAGCGTTTTATTAAACCGTTCCACCAGACCGTCGGTCTGGGGGTGGTACACGCTGGTCCGGATTGAGCGGACGCCTAACAGCTCGTATAGTTCCCAAAGTGTTCGTGACATAAACGAGGTGCCCTGGTCAGTTAGAATCTCTTTAGGGATTCCAGCTCGGGAGATGACCTGAAACAGCGCTTGCGCAACACTCTTGGCGGAGATGTTGCTTTTGTGATGATTTTGTGATGATTGGCCCAACGGTTGTTTAATTTCAAGCAAATAAAATCCACAAAATTAAAACAATGCTCCTAAGCTAAAAGAAATAAAAGCCAGTAACTTAAAATGGCGGTGCCACAGTCCAAATACCTCTAATGGGTAATACAATTGTTCAGGAAGGGGGGCGTTCTACTTATGTTCCAGGGGGTAGTATGGGGGGGCGGGGTTCCGTGTGGTCGTTGTCCTGTTTGGCTTCTCTGATTTCGGTTCCTCGGCGTCTTGTCCTCACCGCGCAGTCCTGCTGCCCCTCCTCACTCGGATTACTGCGGCCGCTGCAGAAGAGAAGAAAGCCCCCGCAGTGCGGGTACACACAAACGGAAGCTCACACACACAGTTTGGTTTGCTTGGTCACTTCCCTTTACTTAGCTTATGGTAGGCGTCGAACCAAGTCTTTCTGCCTCCATGTCACGTCCGACTCGTCCACGGCTGTCCATCCAATACCTTGTCTCGGGCCTTATTTCCACTCGCCCCGTCTTCCGTCGGCGGACCTCTCAGTGGAGCAGCCTCAATTCCGCGGTCCAAACTCTATTGTGTGTGAAACTCCCCCCGCTTCTCCGGCCACGCTCGTGTCTGTCTTCTCTCCCCTTCTTTTCCTTCCCTCACCTGTCTCAAATCAACACTTTAAAAGGCACTGTAGTGGCTTCTTAACGAATTCTAAAAGAATATAGCCCCTGTCCTTTGTCAGGGGTGGGTTGTTGTAGTTTCGGACTCGTCTCAATTTGTCTCCAAACATTCTCGTTACGTTGCATCACATCATATTTATTTTGTAATCCAGGCGTGCAGCGTACAAACATTCATCAACATAAACTTTATCTTGAAAACAACACATTAGATTCTCCCTCCACCATGCTTCATGGTTGGGATGAGGTTTTGTGGGGTTTGTATATGACAAGACACCTCTAACCCACACCTGAATGTCATCTCATTGATTGGATCACCTGACCCAATAGAAGTCATTATCCTAGAGGTTCACATACATTTTCCCGCTTAGGCCAGGCTCAGACTAGAGGAGAATTGGGCCGATTCACCCCTCCCGACAATCGGCGGAGAAATCTGGACGGGACCTTGGCACCGATGTTCAGCACCGATTATCTGGTAGTGTGAGAGGGTTTACAGATCCAATCTTAAACCTCCAGATCTGCTCGCGGACGCATCGGGGCCACCCCTATAATATCAAACATGTTTGATATCTAGGATTTAAAATCGGGATGATTACGTCACTGCTTTCCGAGTTGGACCACAATAGCCAATGAGAGAGACATGTCTATGTCAATAGTCTATGTCCCAACAACAACCCTCCACGCAGTCGGAGACAGCGCTAGCCTGTTTAATCACATTGTTTTTATCTATTGTTATGACTCATGAGGATCAGACCATATTTTAGGATATATGCAGATAAATCAAAAGGTTTCACAAACCTTTTCTCACAACTGGCAAAGGCAGAGATATGCTGGCAACCCACAGTGTGGCCTCTCCAATAATAAATGCTGCCTCAAACAAAATGACTACAGAATTAATAGTATCTTATAATAGTAATCTAAGTAAATAGTTTGTAGCAGAACGGCCTAAAATGTATACTGCTCCTTTAAAACACTTGTTTTATATCAAATTAGTAAAACCTGGGATTATGTGCCTCAGCCTCTGTAGTGCAGTTGTATTTATTTCTCTATATATACTTTTGTGTTTTCATGGACCAAACAATAAATAAAATCAATGCAAAAAAAACATAGACACAGAAATATTTATTTTTTATGAAACAGTAATCTTTTACATGCATCTCTGATTTTAGATAGATTTAGACCATACATTACAGGAGTGAACATTGGCTGACAAATAAGAAGATACACAGATAAGAGAATGCGGAGTTTATCTGGTACATGATTCATATCAAGTTGACTTTGAACCATATCAAATGAACAGCCGATGGCAAAGTTTACAAGAGCGGCAATCTGAGGCGTGCAGGTGCTGATGGCTTTCTGCTTGGTCTCTTTTGAGGTTTTCAGACAAACTGTCAAAATCTTAATGTAAGAAAAGGAAATAAATATGAATGGTACAAAAACAGTAACAATACCATACACTAAAACAAAAATGTTGCTTGCTGCTGAGACAGAACAGGCAAGTTTCTGTAGAGAATGGATGTCGCAATAAATTTTGTCAATAACATTCCCACAAAACCTCCATTGGACCATTGCATACACTATAAATACCAAATTAACAATTGAATATATCCAAACTAGCAGAATAATTGCACAGACTCTCCCAGTGTTCATTATAGCATTGTAATGTAATGGGTAACATATACAAACATATCTGTCATAAGCCATGGCTGCCAGATTACAGTATTCAACTGACACAGATGCGTAAAAACAGACCATCTGCGTAAAACAGTTCGTAAGAGTCACTTCATGAGTATCTGAAAACATTTGTGACAGTAGACAAGGATACATTGTTGTGCTGCCATATATTTCATTAACAAACAAAGTACAGAGGAATATATACATGGGCTCATGCAACCTTCTGTTCATGGATATAACCACAATAAGAGCTGTGTTAGCAAAGATTATTGAGAAATACCACAATATAATCATCGTGAAATAAAGGTATCTCAATTGCCCAATGTTGCCATACGCAGCCAGCACAAATGAAACAATTTCTGTTGAGTTCTCCATCGTTCCAACATCAGATATCAGTGCCACACTGTGAAACGTTGAGCCTGGTGTGGTATGTAGCTGAATAGGATTGTAATCTCTTGATTTGAGTGAGAATGCACTTGAATGAACCTGATATTCCAGTCCTGTTTATCCCATCATACACATTAATCCTCACATTAACTCTAACTTGTGTTACTGATATACAGCAGTCATTTTTTCCTGTATTTTGACAATAGTAAAAGTACTGACAACACACTTTCAGTGATAGAGCTGAAATAATTGTAAGAGTACTGAAGTTCAAAATTTCAACTATCCTAAGCATTCTTCATTACCAGTATAGGTATGAACATTATGTTTTCCTCACCAAAAAAATAAACTGAGGATCTGCCTGCTACATCAATATAACAGATTATTTTATCAATGTCCCACCACACACTTGCCTACTGTATTTAAGATCATTTCAATGTAGCACCCCAACATCCCTTATTTTATCCCTATTATTTTTCAATTCTTTCAATTACCAAGTCTTCTGTTACCACAGTTCATCAACTCAGCTCTTGTCCTGCGAGTCAGCGTTTCAATACATACTGTGTAGATCAGCCCACAGAGGATGAGAGAAAGAATACAGAGGTATATTCGTTAATCTGAGGTCTTTACCGTATACCCTAAACAAAAATGACAGCTGAGAGTCCAGAGGCCCTTCCTCTATGCTGCTCCACCCTCCATCTTCTGAGCCAGGATGAAGTAGCTGCTCAGCTTTTATTCAGGCCTTGTGGTTAAACACACGTGACAAGCAGAGCTGAGCTAACCAAACTCCTGCAAGATCAGGTGACATGAGAGAATGGCTGTCAGTGTCTCGCTTCACCTTGGACCTGAATGGGATAAAGGGATGACACAAGCTCATCATCAAACCCTTAACACACTACTGTTAAGGTAATAATCAGTGACATTTTCATATAAATAAATATCGCTACTCTCTGTCGGATTGATGTAACACACATAGTGATTCAACATATATAGCCAGTTCATGAAAGCTTTTAAGGGTGGAAGAGATGTCTGAGAGAGGGTGCTCAGGGATCGTACATTGACCAGTATTTCTTAAGAAGTCGGTCGGGTGAAGTCAAGCAGCAGATAACAAACCATAGTCTGCAGTATCAGTATCAGTATCCCTGAAGGCAGGCACTAGCAGTGAAATGTAGGGCCAGGAGGGCGTTGATGTGAGCCAGCCAAGAAAAGAAAATCATACTGGGCAAAAAGTTTTAGTAAAATAGCAGGCAATCAAAATGGTTGATGGTAAATCACAGCATACGGATTAGTGGGATGACCTTGGACCCTGTTACGTCCCCAGTCTAGGAGTCGGGGAGCGCAACATAAAGTAGAAACCAAGAACGTAAATAAGTGCAAAAGTGAGCAGTTTATTTATACACAGTGAAAATATACAATGAGTGAAGCTGGACGTCAGGGTGAACCAAAGGCCAAAACAATAAACAAAACACTATTTCCTCAATAGTAGTCTTACCTAAGCCCTAGCCGAGTAAAAGAAACAAACAAAAATACATTTACTAAACCTAACTACCTAAACCGAACCAAAAACAAGAGAAAACAGGGATTAAACAAAAATGGCGATCCACCCCTACTGCTTCGTGCTATACAAGTGCCTGGGATATTTACAGAGATGTACAAGAGAGTTCAAGCTAAGCTAATCAACAACAACAACAAGCAAACAAAAGGATTATCTAAATTCACAGTCAAAAGATCGCCAGTCGAGGAGGCGCCGCTGTCAAACATCGACCCTCGTCGTATGTTAAGTAGACCGGCGTCTTCTGGATCGGCCAATCCCTGCAATGGAAAACGGCACCTGTTGATTGACACAGATCCTCAAAAGAAAAGAGAGCAACACAATGAAAATACGGCTGGTCGTAACAGACCCTGAGACTCTGCACCAGTGAAAGTTCTACAGTGGCCACTTTGAAAGGAGACAGCACCTTCAAACATTGTGCTGTGGTGTTATATTCATGTGAGGTCAAAGGAGACACATCCATATTTAGTGTGGCAAGAGCAGCTGTCACTGGTTCTCTCTCATCAACGTTGCAGCATCTCAAATGTGCTGTTCCAGCGCATATCCACCTCCAGGATTGTGTGTTTGGAATAAATGGAAGAACTGGGCAGTTAGCATGAGCAGCAATAGCCACCATGGCTGAAAAGACAAAGAAAAGAGTGCCACCTACAGAAACTCAAACTCATACTGCTTAGTACCAAAGATGGAGACTAAATTAAAAAAACATTACATTCTAGCTAAGTTAAAACATTCCACTGTCCCTGTGTGCTTGTGTGTTTTTGGTAATCACCAAGAACATATTCAGTTGCACCTCATAGATTGTTCCCATGTTCCCTTAGTCCTAGGTCACTCTTGGCTTAGGAAACATAATTCACTCATTGACTGGTCCATCGAGTCTATTGTTGGTTAGCACTCACTGTCATGCCCATTGCCTCAAGTCATCCATCCCGACCTCCACAGCCTCCCATCCTTCCGAGGATTTTTCTGATATGTCCCAAGTGTATCACGACTTCAAGGAGGTGTTTAACAAGCGGCGAGCCAGTTCTCTTCCTCCTCACAGACCTTATGATTGTGCCACAGATCTTCTGCTACATTGTCTTCGAGGGGCAGATCCAAATGGACCCTGCGACTGTGACATGATGAACTGTCCAAGTGTCTTGTGTGTCATAGGTCAGAATTCATATAAACTATACTGAGAGGCCTGTCCCATGAGAGATACCGGAGAGCCCTTTACTCAAGACACTTTCACACAGTACACATTGTTCAGACTAATAATAATAATAATATAATTAGAATAACCTTCTAGATGTTTAGAAACTACCCCCCCTTGTCCTCCTTTCCTTATAATCTCTAATCAGATGTTTGACTAGCAGAGATCTGCATACACTACCGTGTATGTGTACCTCTCTCCTGAGCTCAGCTTTTCTTACAATGAAGCTTAGCATAAGTTCAATCAGGAAGGCTACCTCCCTCATTCATATTTTGTCAGCAGGTACAAGCACGCCCCCAGCTCTGCATCGTCCAATCACCATAGCCCACGTTCTTTTCTCCCCCCCTTCCTCCCTCTCCAGAAACCAATCACTAACCATTTCCCTCTATTTGTATCCCCTCAGCTGCTTCCGTGTTTCTGTCATTTCAGCTGCCTAAACCGCACCAGACTGACGGCTAAAACAAGCGCTATCTTTAAAAACTAATTATATTGCAAGTATTGCTCACCCGTCGCCCCTCGACCATCTTGTCGGATTCCGATGATTTCCTCGGCAGCAGCCCTGTCACTCTCCTACAGCCCAGATCATCGCCGGTCTGCACAAGGTGGGCATCTCCCTGGAGCCAGGTTTGCATCACTCCCTCCTCCAAGACCGGGCCGACGCCGCTTCCGCCCCGGCTCCCAACACCCTCTCCTCGGGTGGGGAGAAGCCATCTGGTAGGCCGTATTTACCTTTCCATGCAAACATCTCTCCCAGATTGAAGTCTCCGATCCTCCAAGTTAAGGATTTCCACTGTCTAAGCATCATCCTGCCTTTCCCACTGTTAGGAATTATTTCTTGGTCGTGGTGATGAACGTAAGAAGAAAGCAGCAACAAACTACGTCTCAGGATTCAATGAGTATTTAATACAGTTCAGCGCTGAAAGGGAGAAATATCCGGCAGCATCTCTGCCTACGAGGATAATCTGAAGAACTCCAAGCAGATAGTTCCTTTATACAACACATCCATGTGATATTTTACATAGATCCTTTCATCCCCCTCAGCCTCTATCTGTCGTCCCTATGTTAATTGAGTTGAGTGGAAGTAGTTCTGTCTCACCTTCCTCTAGACCTGTGAACACCATGTCTCTTGTGCTAATTTACAATTGATTAAAGGCAACCAAACGGCCTGCATTGTATTGTAGAAGAGGCCTCCAGACGGCTTTAGTGTATTGTATTTTAGTGTATTGTATTGTCTTGCCGAGACAAGACAATCTTGCCTCGGCCAAATATATAATTCCCAACACCACCCTGTGACCGCAGTATAGCGGCATCCGCCGATCAGCTCTGGCCAGCTCAGAGTTTGTGGTTTTCGGCGTCATTCTGCGACGTAATCTACAGTGCAATCTCAGACCGGCGCCAAGAGCTAATGTTTACCTGGCGTTAGTCTGAGACCTCAGCCTAAAATACAGCAACATATTATTACATTAAAAAAAAAAAAACATTTCAAAAGGCCGCACAATTGGTCCATCCTGGACGCCGAACTAATAATGTTTGTTGGAGGCTGCCCGGCTCTCATATGTTTTAATGCAGCGATATCGGTCACACAGCCGCGCTGTGTCCAAAAGTCCCTTTCCAAACCTCCAGCCGTAACCCACTCCCCAGCCTCCCTGCTCTTGTACCAGACCTCAGTCTTCACAATCACCAGGTGTTTTCCAACTCCGGTCAGCCATTTTGCAATAACTTCAATCATATATTTGTACTTTTCCAGTCTGCATATTCCTCCATGTCCGTAGCGGCTGGGGGGAAGCCCCAGTCAGTCCGCCCTCGCCGATTTCAAGGTCCACGCACAAGGATATATATTCAATTTACCCGCCCGTAGCCAGCGTCAAGAGCCTGATTCCCGCTGAGCAATTTTCTCCATGCTACGCAGCATCCACCTTGAAGGTCTATGATTCAGCCTGGAGAACTGGAGCGTGCCTCTCACACCTATCCTTAGACCCACAGTCTGTGCTCGACCTACTGTCGAGATGCTAGGCGCTTTCGTCCCCCCTATATCTTAAGCCTGCTGGCAGGCATGCAATTCCGAACCAGGTGCCTCAACCCTTCCTACCTGAGCCTGTTTGCCAATCCCGCTAAAAGGAATAGCTAAAGCTTCTCCTCCCGTTGCTGATTCTAGGCTCCCCATCACGCTACCTCTTCTGCACCTAATGCTGTCAGCTCTCGAGGAGGGCCTCTCCACCCCCTACGTGCACTGCCTCCTCCATTGCATTTTCCTACTAGCATTTTATGGCTTTCTTCAGATCGGCGAGATTGCCACTGCTTCCAACCATTTTGACCGACAAGAGACGTTGCCTTCTCAGACTTGCAATTTCACCCTGATTACTATACGCTCCACCTCAAGCATTGGAAAACCGGAGGCCCCTGCTCCATAGTCGATGGCAACCTTCACTCCTGCCCCCATAAATCCATGCTTAGGTATCTTAAAGCCAGACCTCGCACTCCTTCCACCTCTCCTCTTTTCCTGACACCTTCCTTCTCCCCCATGCCCCAAATCATGGTTCAACACTCACCTAAGATTGGTCCTGCAGAAATGTAACCTCTCCCACCGCAGTTATACAGGGCATTCTTTCAGGATCGGCGCCGCCACTTCAGCCGGCATGCAGGGAATTTCCCCCGCTTCTCTGCAAAAATTAGGTCGCTGGTCGTCCCCTGCATTCCTCTATACTTCGGCTATCTTGGACATCCAGCGATCGCTTCAGCCCTAACCAATTGGTAAGCCCTGCATATTGCTGGTGGTGGTGATACTAATCCACTTTATCCTTTTCCTCGTCTCCAGCAGGAGGCCAGCTTGCCCAGCCCCGGCAGCGGTAACGCTTGTCCGCTGTGACCAGCCAGCCTAGTTGGCCAGTGAAGGTCAATCGGGCTTCCATAATTCCTCACCAGATCCAGCCTTTCCTAGAAGGCCACCTTGCCAAGCCCCGGCAGGTGGTAACGCGGCCCACTATGGCCAGCTAGCCAGTTGGCCAATCACCAGATTTAACCTTTCTTAGGAGGCCAGCTCGCCCAGCTCTGGCAGCTGGTGACACCGCTCCGCCGTGGCCAGCTAACTAGAAGCCAAACTAGCCCAGCATCAGCCAGTTTGGTAAAGCTGGTCCGCTGTGGCCAGCTAGACTAGTCAGTCAGTTCAGGTCGATCAGATTTCCCTCCTCCCTTCCCACCTGCTCCTCATCGCATTCCCCATTGTTTTGGGGGGTTCTCCTGTCTCCTACCTGCCCCTGGGAGCTTCACCCTATCGCTGGATACCTCTTGGAGCCTACGCCAAACCTATGCTCATACTCATTTCTCATGCTGTTAATATATGTTTAGAATTGTAATCCTAGCCTCTCATGATTGAACTATTCATCACGTTTGTGGTGAAAATCTGATTTGTATTTACAAAACACTCTGTTACACTTTTACACTCGCAAACGTCAATTTTGCACGCGTCGTCTTTTCCGTGATTTGCAAGCAAAGGGGAGGCGGGGACGGGAGATTGATCACTATGCTCTGCACTGATTGGATACAGAATGTGCCACTTTGGCTGGTATCATAACGGACGCCCAGTATGGTATATATGTTCCATTGTGTTATTGTGAATTTAGCTATAGTGGATTTTTTTACTAAATTGAAATAGCCTTGAGTAGAACTAGCTTAATTTGATAGTTACAAGAAACTATACCCGATTGGTAGGTTTGTAAATACTCAGGACTATGAACATTAACAGAGCAAATACTATTAGTGTAGCAGAATAACTAACGCAACGTTAGACAGAGACACAGGCAGGAGTAGAGAGTTCACGGGCCCTCAGGCCACTTTATTTACATCCCAGCATATAAAACTGACCGCCGTTTTCCACGGTCGACAATGACGCCGAGCTAACCTCACCACCACTGAACTGTCCACGTCCAAGAGCGAGTGGATCTAGGGCAATCTAGGACTACGACTGGCCGCTTGGTTTCCACATTCGGAGGCCAGGTGTCAATCCCTGCCCCCCTAGTTAAACCAGACCCAACGAGTTTCAAGGCAGATGTGTGGCTGCATTTCATATGTCAAATTTGGCCTTCAACTTTGAAGTGACACAACAAACGTACACACTCACATGACTAGAAGCCACTCAGATGTTGCCAATGGCAGTGTTCATCTGTAAGGACATACGGCCATACAAATCAAATCAAATCACATTTATTTGTATAGCCCTTAATCACCGTTACTGTCTCTAAGGGCTTCACAGTGCCCAACATGTGAAACAATAAATGGTTAGTACACAACATCCCCCAGCCTTAGACCCTCACAGAGGACAAGGAAAAACTCCCACAAAACCTTTTAGGAAAAAATGGGAGAAACCTTGGGAGGGGCTACTCAGAGAGGGATCCCCCTACCAGGATGGTTGGGCGTGCAATAGATGCCGAGTTTGGGCAAGCAGCGTATACACAATGCATAAAAGTTTATTATGGTGGGACATCCAGATCTGATGGGGCGGCATCACAGCAAACGGCAGCTCAGTCAGTGTCATCATAGGACTAGGGGACCACGCAGGCTCCAACACTGCCCAGATAGGAGAACGCAAACGCCCGCTCAGTCAACATTGTCCTAGGAGTGGGGGACCACACAAACGCCAACTCCGCCGAGCTGCAGCCTGGAACTGATAGGAGACACACCCACACCCACACACACCCATACACACTCTCACTCACACAGACAAACATGACCAGCGTCAGTGGACAGGAGCAGGTAGACCAGGATAATAGGACATGTAGGCAGGATGCTAATATCCATCGGCAGGACCCTGAGCTAGGATGAGCTAACTGGTCTAACCTTACTCTGAGAAGAGACTGAGCCACTCCCTCAAGGCTGGTCAAATGATAGAGAGAATAAATGGGTTTTTAGCCTTGACTTAAAGACTTTGATAGAGCCTGCCTCTCTGATTGAGGCAGGCAGACTGTTCCAGAGATAGGGAGCCCAGTAAGAAAAGGCTCTTACCTGCAGTTTTCTTTTTGACTGCTGGGATAGACAGGTAGCCAGCGTCCTGTGATCTGGAGGCGCGTGGCAGTTTATATGGTTTAATCAGATCTGATAAGTAGGAAAAGTGCCATCCCATGTAATGATTTATATGTAAGTAAAAGCACCTTAACGTCACCTGGCCTGAATTGGTAGCCAGTGTAATGAGGATAGGATGGGAGTTATATGGTCGAATTTCCTAGTTTTGGTCAGGATTCTGGCAGCAGCATACTGGACCAGTTGTAGTTTTTTAGTGTGCCCAGTAGGTAAGCCCGAAAAAAGGACATTGCAATAATCGATTCCGGATGATACAAAGGCATGTACTAAAATTTCTGCGTCTGCCTCTGTTAGCATGGGTCGAATCTTGGCAATATTGCGAAGATGATAAAACACAATTTTAGTGGTCTTTAGAACTTTTCTCAAATAAGTGTCTATGTCTAGCTGGTCCTACAATCAGCATCTCAGGTTTGTTGCCATTAAGAAGTAGGAAGTTTAGGGACATCCAACATTTGACCTCGGATAGGCAGGCCTCTAGTTTTTGGAACTGGGTATTATCGGTGGGTTTCACTGGTATGTAAATTTGGGTGTCATCGGCGTAGCAGTGGAAGTTAATGCCAAATTTGTGAACGATGGTAGCATATAGATAGAGAATAGTAGTGGTCCTAGGACAGAGCCTTGTGGCACACCAAAGTCCATATTGCAACACTCTGAGGTCATGTTGTTGTAAAAGATGCGGTGTGATCTATCGAGTAGATAAGACCTAAACCAAGAAAGGGCTGATCCCAATATAATGTTCAAGACGGTTCAAGAGTATCATATGGTCAATTGTGTCGAAAGCTGCACTCAGATCAAGTAGGAATAGTGCTCAGGTTGAGTTGGAGTCAATAGCTAACAGAAGATCATTGACCACTCTCGTTTCGGTCGAGTGAAAGGATCTAAAGCCAGATTGGAAGGGATCAAATAGGTTGGCACTGGACACCCCTGATATCTGATTGGCCACCCCGGGTGCCACCCTAAAATTTAATTCGCTATCACTGACAGTTTGATGCTGATTGACATCTCATTTCACCTCTTGTTGAAAGAAGCGTTTATTTTGACATCCGGCGGCGCCTTTTTCAAATCGAGGACGAGGAAGAGAGAATATTTTCCACAGCTCACGAGTCACATGAGCGACTGACAGACTGTGGCAGACCTGTGGCGAAAGCACCATATTGAAGTAGTTTAAGTTAGCATGGTTTAGTTTGAACAACTTTTACGAAGTTGAGTACGTGAGTGCGGACATTCCTCCGATTCCTGCAAAATGTAGCTCGCGGTCGTCCCCACTCACCCTCATTCCCTCTCTAAAATACCTTCGGCTATACTCGTACTGGACATCCAGCGATCGCTTCAGCCCTAACCAATTGGTAAGCCCTGCATATTGCTGGTGGTGGTGATACTAATCCACTTTATCCTTTTCCTCGTCTCCAGCAGGAGGCCAGCTTGCCCAGCCCCGGCAGCGGTAACGCTTGTCCGCTGTGGCCAGCCAGCCTAGTTGGCCAGTGAAGGTCACTCGGGCTTCCATAATTCCTCACCAGATCCAGCCTTTCCTAGAAGGCCACCTTGCCAAGCCCCGGCAGGTGGTAACGCAGCCCACTGTGGCCAGCTAGCCAGTTGGCCAATCACCAGATTTAACCTTTCTTAGGAGGTCAGCTCGCCCAGCTCTGGCAGCTGGTGACACCGCTCCGCTGTGGCCAGCTAACTAGAAGCCAAACTAGCCCAGCATCAGCCAGTTTGGTAAAGCTGGCCCGCTGTGGCCAGCTAGCCTAGTCAGTCAGTTCAGGTCGATCAGATTTCCCTCCTCCCTTCCCACCTGCTCCTCATCGCATTCCCCATTGTTTTGGGGGGTTCTCCTGTCTCCTACCTGCCCCTGGGAGCTTCACCCTATCGCTGGATACCTCTTGGAGCCTACGCCAAACCTATGCTCATACTCATTTCTCATGCTGTTAATATATGTTTAGAATTGTAATCCTAGCCTCTCATGATTGAACTATTCATCACGTTTGTGGTGAAAATCTGATTTGTATTTACAAAACACTCTGTTACGCTTTTACACTTGCAAACGTCAATTTTGCACGCGTCATCTTTTCCGTGATTTGCAAGCAAAGGGGAGGCGGGGACGGGAGATTGATCACTATGCTCTGCACTGATTGGATACAGAATGTGCCACTTTGGCTGGTATCATAACGGACGCCCAGTATGGTATATATGTTCCATTGTGTTATTGTGAATTTAGCTATAGTGGATTTTTTTACTAAATTGAAATAGCCTTGAGTAGAACTAGCTTAATTTGATAGTTACAAGAAACTATACCCGATTGGTAGGTTTGTAAATACTCAGGACTATGAACATTAACAGAGCAAATACTATTAGTGTAGCAGAATAACTAACGCAACGTTAGACAGAGACACAGGCAGGAGTAGAGAGTTCACGGGCCCTCAGGCCACTTTATTTACATCCCAGCATATAAAACTGACCGCCGTTTTCCACGGTCGACAATGAGCTAACCTCACCACCACTGAACTGTCCACGTCCAAGAGCGAGTGGATCTAGGGCAATCTAGGACTACGACTGGCCGCTTGGTTTCCACATTCGGAGGCCAGGTGTCTTATTTTTGCATAGGGTCAATGCAAAAAAATAAAATAAAACAACCATGAAAAGAAAGGGAGAGATATCAGACTTCTTTTTAAAGAAGAGCAAACAGGCAGACCAGGTGCAAACAGACCCCAGCCCTTGCATCACCACTGGACCCCAGAACAGCTCCCTTGAGGCTAGTCAGAGTCAGTGTGGTCAGACTTCACAAGCATCCAGTCTACCACCACCAGGTCAGAGCATCTACCAGGCAGTCAGTCAGTCAGTCACATGCCCAGTTCAGAATTTAAGTTTAGCTTCAGCTTGTAACAATAGATGATTTTGTCAGATTAAGCCTCACTTTAAAATGTTGGTTGTTGATTAATGTGTGTTCTTGTTTTGATGGCTGTGGCATTTTTATTGTGACCACTAATGGTTCTTGTGTTATTTTAACGTAATAGATTTATCAAGGGATGACACAGAGACCTCTGGCTCTGAGCAAGACAGTGAGCCAGAGCTGCCAGGAGATGTCATCGAGCCCCTCCCAACTGCATCAAGCACCAGATATGCTGTTCTAAAAGGACCCAATGGTAGGCCTATACTTTAAAACTACACATTTTATTTAGCAGCTGTTAGTATCTAATCTTGTGGATCCCCTAATTATACATTTCCATAGAGAGATGACTCATTATTTAATGTGTATTCCAGACATTTCAAGATCCAGAGAAGAGGGTCCTGTACAGCCGTGTTTGAAGACATTTCCCAGAACTCAGCATGGTACCAGGAAAAGGGCTTTCAACAGCTCCTGGTATAAGGACAATTCATGGCTTGAATATTCTGTAAATCAAGATTCGACTTATTGTTTCGCCTGTAGGCATTTTTCTCTGCCCAATACACCTGAATCTGCCTTCACATCACAGTCAGGCTTTTGTAACTGGAAAAAGGCGCTGTTTAAAGATTCTGGGTTTAAGCTCCATTCGAAGGCAGAGCATTATATCAATGCTATGTATGCTTGGAATCAGCATAAAAGGGCCATTGACAGCAACTCATCAATGTTAGATGTCATAAATGAGGACCGGAAAAAGAAAGTGGAGGAAAACTGTACTTACATTAAAACAATTGCAGATGTGCTCCTATTAACTGCCACTCAAAATATAGGTCATCGAGAGTCTGATGACTCTCACAACAAGGGTAATTTTTTGACAATCTTAGAAGAAATAGCAAAGCATGACCCTCTCATAGAGAAAAGGATGAGAAGTAATGGGGATTAAAGTAACATTACCATTTTGTTGCATATGTAACTAACAGGACAACAAATAAGTTACATATGCAACAAAACAAAAATGCACTTACTATATGTTAAATAGGGGTTGTTGTTGAGAAATTATATGTTTTTGAATAAAAACAACCTTGCAATAATTGCAGGGAACATTGTTTACGTTTATTATTTATTGTTTAAAATTATTTTTCAAGTCCATTTCTGCTTGATAATATTTTGTGCAGGCATATCTTGTTTTCAATCAGACAGAAAAAAAACATATTGTTTGACTTGGGTGGATCTGTACAAGTTGGTCATACCTGGTATGTCAAATTTCAGTGTTTTTAAAAAAAAAATGTTATTTACTACCATAAATAAACTATGCAAATTATGTCACGCACAAATTCTATCTTATCTCCTTGGTGCTTGAGCTTTATTTTCTGAAAATATTTTGGATGTTTAACACTTATAGACCCAGATTATATATTCATGAAAACAGAGTGACCCAAGTCTCTCCAGTATGTGAGTACAGTACTGTGTCTGTGTGTGTGTGTGTGTGTGTGTGTGTGTGTGTGTGAGTGTGAAAGAAATTGAGCTGCAGTTCCGAGGTGGAGACACTGGCTATTCTTAGTATGTTAAAGAATTCTAGTGAAGTAACCCTAGTGGACCACACTATCTGCCACATTGAAGAACTCCGGGTTAAGTGAATTATCACTTCTACCTCTTGTAAGGAAATGACTGGTGTCTGTGTCTCATGGGTGTGTCTCTCCCCTCTCCACATGAGCTGCACGGGCAAGGCTGATGCCCATCAAGCTGAGTGTGGGTGTCGGCTGGCCAATGGGGAGCCTCCAGGTTCCAGGCCCCGGAGTTTTAAAAGGGGAAAGATACAGAGACGAGGTGTGTTTTGTTTGCCGGCCGGTCAGACAAGAAATTGTACAGCGAATGCGAGTTGGAGCGAGGCAGAGAGACAACCGACTATGTGGTATAGTCACATGATTGTGTGTAGTTATATTGTATAAGATTTCCCGTAGAGCCGTGATTCTATGCACAGCGTCATTGCCGTCGCTGCCCAGCTCGCGTTCCCTCCTGGTTTTAACACTGTTAATGGGTTTTTATCTGGATATGTTTTTATCTTTACTTGTATCGGGTAACTGTGCCGACAGCAGGTTTTAATTAATGCATGATTTACCGGAGAGCTCTGGTCAGGGGAACTATTTATAGTTTTACTAGTTTTATTCTATCGGTTTTAAGTTTAATGTGTGTTTTGTATGTTTTTACCAGTGTGTATTTGATGGTGTTTTATTTCCACTGCATGCTGCTTACTGTTTGTTTTTAGTTATTGTCGAGTTGTTAAGACCAGAGCTCCCTAGTTGTTGTTTAAACTTGGTTCCATTCACGCTGTGTTTTAATAAATCAGTTACCCTGAATCTGTATCTTGTGTCTGTCCAGCAAAGTCAACATAATTCCACTTCAGTACAGAATTTATGTGGGTCCTTCTCCAGCATAATAGTAGTTACTATTATCTTACACTCTAATCAGCAATCATAGGACTCATTCATGCTCCTTAGATGCCAGGTTAGGGTTACACAGTCATTTTCTGTCATGGACTATGGACCCCCTGAAGTAGCCTTGGCCACCCCCTGGCCACCCATGTATAAAACTCTAGTTCCGCTACTGTTCGTTCAAGTAATTTGGAGAGGCACGGCAGATTTGAGATTAGTCTATAGTTCTGAAGTACTTCGGGATCAAGGTTTGGTTTTTTTCAGTAATGGCTTGATCACGGCCGTTTTAAAGGCGGCGGGCACAGTGCCAGTGGAGAGTGACCGATTGATCAAATAAAGAATGGAGGGTCCTAGGATAGGGAAAACTTCTTTAAGCAGTTTAGCAGGCAGAGAGTCTAGCATGCAGGTCGTGGGTTTAGAAGACAGAATTAACTTGGCGAGAGTGTCTAAGGAAACTAAATCAAACTGTGAAGACATTCAGCCCGGGAAACACCAAGTGAACTTTTCAGGGGTGAGACGGCACCACCAGTGGAGAGTGTACTGGTGATCTCATCTCTAATCAGCGTGATTTTCTGAGTAAAAAGGCATGAAAACAGAGCTGTCAGAGGGGGAGGGATTCTGTCTAAGCTTAGCAGCAGTGTCAAATAGAAACTTTGGGTTGTTTTTATTCACACTGATTAACCTAGAGAAGTGTGCAGTTTTGGCTGACGAGAGTGCACATTTATAACTTAGCAAGCTATCATTCCAGGCAAGCCGGAAGACTTCAAGTTTAGTCAATCGCCATTTACGCTCTAGTTTTCTACAGGCTTGTTTAAGTGCACAAGTGTCGTGAGTAAACCACGGTGCAAACTTCCTAGCGTGGTGTTTTCTAGTGATTAACGGGGCGATTGAGTGAAGCGCGTTGGTAAGGCTAGAGTTTAGTTCGTTGGTGAAATTGTCAAGTGAGCCAACATGACCGGAGAGTGGTGCGAGAAAACTGGGCAGTTTTTCAGATAGTAACAAGGCCGTGGTAGCATTAATACAACGGCTAATATATGTATCTTCACAATTTTGCCGTGGGCAGATCAATTCGATCTCAAATTTAATGAGATAGTGATCAGATAGGGCGGGCACATAAGAGGAGACCACTAAAGCAGAAACGGGAATGCCACGGGCCAGAACCAGGTCAAGTGTTTGTTTGTTTGTGTTTAAAAAAATTCTGTCAAAAGCACATAGTGTGTCTGTGTACTGTGTGTGTGTTTGTGTTTACATTTAGTAAGTTCAACACACAAAAAATCCCTGGGAAGAGGTATTCCACTGTACAGTATATGATGAACTTATTTTTTTAAATTAATTGCAGTATAAGTAAATTCATGATAGTTAAAGTTTATATTTTTTCATTTTTATTGTGTTCATTTGAGCAGCCCAGCATTTTTCTCGCATTGTGTTGCCTTATTACAGATATATTTGCATCACTGTGATCAGCAGACATCAGAGTGTCCGTGTAGTGTAAAGTATTTTGAATTACATGTAATTCAAAATGTGCCTGTACCCGATGCATTTAGACAATCCACTTTGTCTGGTATTCCTGTAAATATTTCAAGCTATTGTGGTGGATTTTTTCTTCACACAATCTGAGACCACACACATTGTAGAATTTAGACCAAACTTTAGTTTGATACTTTAAGTAAATAAAGAGCAAAGTCTTCAGTCCACAGTAGATTTATTGCATCATCAAAGAATACAACAAACCGAGCTGTCTAGAGCACAACTAACTTTACTGATACATACACACATTTTTATACACTTTTCGAACCTCAGTATGCGTCATTGGGTGTTTTCCATCTCCTTTTTCAGTTAGGGCTGGCCGTTATTTGTCCATCTTAAAACACAATTGGTTCAACCCTTATTATCTATTATAATTTTATAATTACCATGTGTAATCAGCCCCCCCCAGTACATGACCGTTTCTGTCACGTACTCTATAAGTTATCGTGACCATGTTCTAGGACAAGGGGTTTCCCAGGGCTGCACACTGAGCCTCCCTCCCTGTCTCCGTATCCTGCTGCACAGTACTACTGGTGCCCACACATACCAACCGTTTCTTTTCGGCACAGCTGCACAGATATAGTGCATAGTGGTGACCCTCAACTTTAGGTTACGTGAAACAGCATCTTTCAGCGTATTCTAGCATATTCTCAGAAACTGTTTTACAACATTTTCCCAGAAACAGGGTTGTTTATCTTGGTACATGAGTTGTTCATCTTTAGCTAAATCCTCCCTTTTCGGCCTTGGTTAGAGTTTCATCCTGTCCCAGTACTTTTCCCATGCACCACTTTGAACACCAATATGTTTCAATGCAATGTCACAGATGAGTTGCAAAGGCAAACCTGATTGTACGTATAAATCAATCCCTGAAGTAAATAAGAACATACCTTGATCAGTGGTTTAACTGTATTATATATCGCAAATATAACCATGCATTATATATTAATTTAGTTGCTACTACATTCCTAAAACTACATGAAAATATAGTGAGTATTGGTTGAGTCATAGTCTAACTGTTGTTACATTCCAAAAAAACTCCCACACTATCATTGGTCTTATTATCTCAATGCATTGTTTAGTTGTGATGTTGGTGGCTGTCCTGTGGAGATCATTGTTGACTGTTTTTAAAAAAAGACCATCAGGGCTCCCCTGGGTGTGTGCCAGTTTGATACTTTTATCACAAAATGATGTGCCTCAGCCTCTGTGGTACAGGTGCATTTATTTCTCTCATTCTTTTGTGTATGTGTTTTCATGTTACAAACAAAATCTATGCTAAAAATATAACTACAGAAATATTTATTTTTTATAAAACAAATCTTTTACATGCATCTCTGATTTTAGAGAGATTTAGACCATACATTACAGGAGAGAAAATTGGCTGACAAATAAGAAGATACACAGATAAAACAATGCGGAGTTGATCTGGTACATGATTCATATCAAGTTGACTTTGAACAACATCAAATAAACAGCCGATGGCAAAGTTTACAAGAGCAGCAATCTGAGGCGTGCAGGTGCTGATGGCTTTCTGCTTGGTCTCTTTTGAGGTTTTCAGACAAACTGTAAAAATCTTAATGTAAGAAAAGGAAATAAATATGACTGGTACAAAAACAGTAACAATAGCATACACTAAACCATAAGTGGTGCTACCTGTTGAGACTGAACAGGCAAGTTTCTGTATAGAAGGGATGTCGCAATAAATTTTGTCAATAACATTTCCACAAAACTTCTGCTGGACCATAAAATACACTGTAAAAGCAAAATTAATGATTGAATATATCCAAACTAGCAGAATGATTGCACAGACTTTCCCAGTGTTCATTATGGCATTGTAATGTAATGGGTAACATATACAAACATATCTGTCATAAGCCATGGCTGCCAGACTACAGTATTCAACTGACACAGATGTGTAGAAGCAGACTATCTGTGTAAAACAGTTTGTAGGAGTCACTTCATGGGTATCTGAAAACATTTGTGACAGTAGACAAGGATACACTGTTGTGCTGCCATATATTTCATTAACAAACAAACTACAGAGGAATATATACATGGGCTTATGCAACCTTCTGTTCATGGATATAACCACAATAAGAGCTGTGTTGGCAAAGATTATTGAGATATACCACAATATAATCATAGTGAAATAAAGGTATCTCAATTGTCCAATGTCGCCATACGCGGCCAGCACAAATGAAACAATTTCTGTTGAGTTCTCCATCGTTCCAACATCAGATATCAGTGCCACACTGTGAAACGCTGAGACTGGTGTGGTATGTAGCTGAATAGGATTGTAATCTCATAATTTGGGTGAGAATGCACTTGAATGAACCTGATATTCCAGTCCTGTTTATCCCATCATAGACGTTAATCCTCACATTAACTCTAACTTGTGTTATTGCGATACAGCAGTCATTTCTTTCTGTATTTTGACAATAGTAAAAGTACTGACAACACACTTTCAGTGATAGAGATGAAAGAATTTTAACAGTACAGATGTGTAAAATTTCAACTCTCCTCACCATTCTACATTGCCAGTACGGGTATTAACATGTTTTGCTCACCCAAAATAAACTGAGGACCTGCCTGCTACTCCAATATAACAAATTATATGATTAGTATCCCACCACACACTTGCCTACTGTGTTTAACAGCACTTTAATGTAGCATCCCACGTATCCCTTAATGCATCCCATATTTTTCAATTAATTTAATTCTCAAGTCCCACTTCTGTTCCCACAGTTCATCAACCCAGATGAAAATCACACATCACTCTGGGATATAGCTCACCAACTCAGCTCTTGTCCTGCCAGTCAGCGTTTCAATACTGTGTAGATCAGCCCACAGAGGATGAGAAAAAGAAAAGGTATTTTCTTTCATCTTTGAGGTCTTTAACTTATACCGTATACCCTAAACAAAATGACAGCTGAGAGTCCAGAGGCCCTTCCTCTATGCTGCTCCGTCCTCCACCTTCTGAGCCAGACTGAAGTAGCCGCTCAGCTTTTATTCTGGCCTTTTGGTTAAACACACACGTGACAAGCAGAACTGAGCTAACCAAAAAAGTGTACTTACGTCACTTTCCACGCAGGTTCCGAATGTATAAAAATCCACGGGCGGCGAGAATGTGCTTACCGGTACGCATCCTTCACACCATGCGTACCATACGCATTTGTTTTTGTCAGATTAGTGTGATGTTGGGAGTTGGCAAAAAAGGATAATAAAAGTGTGAATTTGGGTGACATTTTATTTAGAGCTTTTTTCTTTCACTACATTGTGTTAGGATGTAATCTATAGTTTAAAAAAAACCTTCACTATGATTACATAGTGATGCGTGAGTGGTTAACAACCTTTTTTTGACAAGCCTTCACTTCGTTCTATCTTGAGTAAATATGTTTGTCACTATGCATTATATTAATTATAATGATAATGATCTTTATATAAATAAACAAATAAATACATGATCTTTATATAAATAAAGATTATTATTCTGTATTATTGGGGAGTAAGAATAACCTACACTATATAAAGGCTGTAGCCGTGCGTAATGGCTGTGCCAAATGAAACAATGGCTGTTTTGGCGTTGCTGGAAGATATTGCTATTGTGCAATTTAGGCGAGAACGAGTCTTCAGAGACCGTACTGATTTTCTGGCCCATGATGATGGCTGGCTAATGTGCCGCTTTGGATTTCCAAGACAGGCCCGGTTCTAGACTGCTTTGATTGGGGGGGCAGTCACAGATTTTGGGTGGGCAACTTTTTATTGATATCACAGTATGTTGTACTACAGTCTACAGGGTGTTTTCCTTATTTAAATGTTATTACTACAGGCAACATGCATAAACCAATTATGAACTATTATGAACTATATACATGAACACATTATTATGAACTATATACATGAACACATTATTATGAACTTGTGGGGGTTACCCCTTAGGGACTCTGGATTATAATTAACTTTGTCATATTGGTTTTATACTGGAGTGAGGCTCCTTTAAGTGTTGTTTCTGGTAGATGATGTCATGTTAATAGTAGTGGCTCTACCTGTGTTTGTCCCAATAGACCCAAGTATATCTCACCAGTTTACACTCTGTTTCACTTCTGTCCATTTCTGTGCAGCGTTCAAATGGCAATGGCTAGATGCTTCTGGAATCCCCTGTCCTTTTCTAATGATGTTTTCCAATAGTAAATCCTGTCTTGGTAAAAACGATATCTCTGTCTGTGGCAGACTGGGGGGTGTGGTTGGGCAGATGGCTGGAGGCGGGGGGCGGAGTCGGGCCGGCAGGCGGGTTCGCCCTGCCCCGACACCGGCTGCAGCCCATCGGGACTGAGTGGGGACTAATATCTGTTGTGCGTGTGTGTTTTCCCCATGTCAGTGAGCCGGGAACACGGAGAAGGTGCGCCGCACGAGAGAGCGAGTGGCGCGAGTGAGAGAGAGAGGACGGTTCCCGCAGTGAGCGGAGGAGGGCGAGAGAGCCCTTGTGTGTTAAGTGTGTGTCCGAGAGAGAGAGAGAGAGGACGGTTCCCGCAGTGAGCGGAGGAGGGCGAGAGAGCCCTTGTGTGTTAAGTGTGTGTCCAATAAACGGCGTTGCTGCCACGCCAACCCACCGCAAGTCTCCGCCTCTGCCTACCCGTGGTAGCATCGTTGCTACAGTGGGGGCTCGTCCGGGATCATGGCAGAGGCATCCCCACTGGAGAACCTGGTGGGCCGACTGGTGGCCATGCAGGAGGCGCAGGCGGCGGTCCTGCAGCAGCAGACCCAGACGCTCCTCGCCGCGGCGCAGGTGGCATCAGAGGAGCGCGGTGCGGCGCGGTGCGGCGCCGCCCCGACGCTGAGGCCTTCCTCGCCACCTTCGAGCTGTCGGCGGACGTGGGCAGGTGGACCCCGGAGGAGCGGGTCGTACGGCTGCTGCCCCTGCTCACCGGGGAGGCCCAGCTCGCCGTCCACGGCCTGCCGGCGGCTGCTCGGAGGGACTACAACGCGGTGAGGAAGGCCATCCTCGACCGGCTGGGGCTGACGCCTGAGGGGCACCGCCAGAGGTTCCGGGGTCTGGCGTACGGGGGGGCCGGGCGGCCCTTCACCTATGCCCAGCAGCTGATGGACGCGGCCCGGCGGTGGCTGCAGCCGGAGGCCAACACGCGGGACGGCATGCTGGAGACAGTGGTCCTGGAGCAATTCCTGGGGGGGCTCCCGCCCCGCACGGCCGCCTGGGTCCGCTGCCACCGGCCGGCCAGCCTGGCCGCCGCCATCACCCTGGCGGAGGACCACCTCGCCACCCATACCGGGGACCCGGGGGGAGCTCCTTCCCGTCCACCCTCCGGACCAGAGTGGGATGTGGCGAGACCCCGCCCTGCACCGCCGCCCCGGAGGAGGCCCTTCGTCCCGGCTCCGGTTCCCCGGCCCCTCCCCGAGCCTGGTCGGCGCTCTACTAACCCGTTCCTGTCCTCCTTTTCTCCGCAGGTTCCCACTCACGGGGTCGGGGCAGGCCCACAGACGGTGACTCAGGCGCCTGGGCAGGAGTGTTGGCGGTGCGGGCGGCTCGGACACTTCCGCAGGGAGTGCCCCCTGATGGAGGTGGGGCAGGTGGTCCGGGTTGCCGGCCCGCCGGACTCCTCCCCTGGTCTGGAGGGGACCTACCGGATCCCGGTAAGGATCCAAGGGGGTAGACACCAGGCTTTGCTGGACTCTGGCTGCACGCAGACCATGATCCATCAAAGCCTGATTCGTCCCGGGGCGCTGGTGGAGGCGGCGTGGGTGAATATTAGGTGCGTGCATGGGGATATTCACACATATCCGGTGGTCCCAGTGGAAATTCGATACCGAGGGAAAAAGCATACAGTGAAGGCCGCGGTTAGTTCCCGCCTGTCGCACCCCTTGTTATTTGGCACCGATTGGCCTGGGTTTACTACACTAGCGAGAGAAACTGCGGGGGTGCGTTCACGGCCGTTAGGGAAATGTGAGTGCTGCGCGGTGCTCAGTGGTGACGCGGGGTCTTCCGACGCTGGCGAGGGGGGCGGGACGGAGGAGCCACGTCAGGCGGCTTCCCCGGCCCCGGTAGTCCATCCCACGGAAGATTTTCCGCTCGAGCAGTCTCGTGACGACACCCTACGCTTTGCCTTCGACCGAGTGATGCAAATTGACGGTCAAAAGGTGCGCCCTGACGCCACGCTCGCTCACCCATACTTTTCGGTAATTAGGGACAGACTGTATAGAGTGAGCCGTGACACTCAGTCCGGGGAGGAAATCACCCAGTTGTTGGTGCCGAAGAGCCGTCGGGAAATACTTTTCGGCTCACCATAACCCAATGGCTGGGCACCTCGGATATGATAAAACACTGCAGCGGATAATGGCCCGCTTCTATTGGCCGGGCATTTGGGCGGACGTGCGGAGGTGGTGCGCCGCCTGTCCCGAATGCCAGCTCGTTAATCATCCGGCCACCCCAAAAGCGCCATTGCGCCCACCTCCCCTAGTTGAGGTACTGTTTGAAAGACTTGGTATGGACCTCATCGGGCCATTAGACCGCAGTGCACGGGGATATCGCTTTGTACTAGTCCTGGTGGATTATGCAACGCGATATCCGGAGGCAGTGCCATTGCGCAACATCTCCGCCAAGAGTGTTGCGCAAGCGCTGTTTCAGGTCATCTCCCGAGTTGGAATCCCTAAAGAGATTCTAACTGACCAGGGCACCTCGTTTATGTCACGAACACTTTGGGAACTATACGAGCTGTTAGGCGTCCGCTCAATCCGGACCAGCGTGTACCACCCCCAGACCGACGGTCTGGTGGAACGGTTTAATAAAACGCTGAAGAACATGGTTCGTAAGTTCGTGCACGACGATAGCTGAAATTGGGATAAATGGCTGGACCCTCTGTTGTTTGCAGTGCGGGAGGTCCCCCAGGCCTCCACGGGATTTTCTCCCTTTGAGCTCCTGTTTGGCAGGAGACCCCGGGGGGTGCTGGACCTAGTTAAAGAAAGCTGGGAGGAAGGTCCCAGCACCAGTAAGAACGAGATTCAGTACGTTATGGACCTGCGAGCAAAACTCCACACGCTGGGACAGCTGTCACAGGAGAATTTGCTCCAGGCCCAGGAACGTCAACGTCGGCTGTATGACAGAGGGGCGCGGCTAAGACAATTCGCACCGGGAGATAAAGTGCTTTTATTGCTCCCGTCATCCAGCTCCAAATTGCTCGCCAGGTGGCAAGGGCCCTTTGTGGTCACACAGCGGGTGGGTGATGTCGATTATGAGGTTGAGCGTACCGACAGGGGCGGAGCGACACAAATTTATCACGTCAACCTCCTAAAAGCGTGGAGGGGGGCGGAGTCCGCCTCACTGGCCACCTCGGTGATTGAGAGAGATGTGTTGGGTCCGGAGGTTCCAAAATCAGCCAAACCAGCCCCGACCCTTTGTAATAACCATCTCTCACCGAGCCAGGGCGCGGACGTGGCCGCCTTACAGCAGCATTTTGCTGACGTGTTTTCTCCTCTGCCGGGACGTACGACGCTTATACACCACCACATAGACACCACCCCCGGAGTAAAAACACGTACCGGCCATATCGGCTGCCCGAGCATAAGCGTAAAATCGCGCAGGCGGAATTGAAGGCCATGCTGGAGATGGGGGTAATAGAAGAGTCCCACAGCGACTGGTGCAGCCCCATCGTGCTTGTCCTCAAGCCCGATGGGTCCATCCGGTTCTGCGTGGACTACCGCAGGGTGAACGATGTGTCAAAATTCGACGCCTATCCAATGCCCCGGGTCAACGAGCTACTAGATCGGTTAGGCAACGCTCGCTTTTTTACGACGCTGGATCTAACCAAGGACTACTGGCAGATTCCCTTGTCGCCAGAGTCCAGGGAGAAAACGGCTTTCTCCACTCCGTACGGTTTGTACCAGTTTGTGACACTTCCGTTCGGCTTGTTCCGCGCCCCAGCCACGTTCCAGCGCCTCATTGACCGGGTGCTGCGCCCGCACGCTGCATACGCCGCTGCCTACCTGGATGATGTTATCATCCACACTGACAACTGGGAGCGGCACATGCAGCAGGTGGAAGTGGTGCTCGAGTCCCTGAGGCAGGCGGGGCTCACGGCCAACCCGAAGAAGTGCGCGGTTGGACGGAGGGAGGTACGGTATCTGGGGTACCACTTGGGAGGAGGGCAGGTGCGGCCCCAGATAGAGAAAACCGCAGCGCTTGCGACCTGCCCGAGACCCAAGACGAAAAAAGAGGTGAAGCGGTTCTTGGGGCTGGCGGGCTATTACCGGAGGTTCGTCCCGGACTTCTCGGAACTGACCAGCCCCCTGACCGACCTAACCCGAAAAGGTGCGTCAGATCCGGTCCAGTGGACGGTGCGGTGCCAACAGGTGTTTGATGGTGTAAAATTGGCCCTCTGTGGGGAATCTGTTTTGCATATGCCTGACTTCTCTCTCCCGTTCTGTCTCCAGACTGACGCATCGGGCAGAGGGCTGGGAGCCGTTTTGTCCCAGCAGGTGGAGGGGGTTGACCGCCCGGTGCTGTACCTTAGCCGAAAACTCGCAGACCGCGAGACTAGGTACAGCACCGTGGAGAAGGAGTGTCTGGCCATCAAGTGGGCGGTCAGCACCCTCCGGTACTACCTCCTGGGACGCTCTTTCACCCTCTGGTCGGACCATGCCCCGCTGCAGTGGCTCCACCGCATGAAGGATACCAACGCGCGGATCACCCGTTGGTACCTGGCCCTCCAGCCCTTTAAGTTCAAGGTGATCCATAGGCCGGGGGCGCAGATGGTGGTTGCCGACTTTCTCTCTCGCTCCCCGGGGGGCGGGGGGGGGGAGTGGGTCGTCGGCCGGACGGCTCCCCGGCCTACGTCGGGCGGTGGGGGTATGTGGCAGACTGGGGGGTGTGGTTGGGCAGATGGCTGGAGGCGGGGGGCGGAGTCGGGCCGGCAGGCGGGTTCGCCCTGCCCCGACACCGGCTGCAGCCCATCGGGACTGAGTGGGGACTAATATCTGTTGTGCGTGTGTGTTTTCCCCATGTCAGTGAGCCGGGAACACGGAGAAGGCGCGCCGCACGAGAGAGCGAGCGGCGCGAGTGAGAGAGAGAGGACGGTTCCCGCAGTGAGCGGAGGAGGGCGAGAGAGCCCTTGTGTGTTAAGTGTGTGCCCGAGAGAGAGAGAGAGAGGACGGTTCCCGCAGTGAGCGGAGGAGGGCGAGAGAGCCCTTGTGTGTTAAGTGTGTGTCCAATAAACGGCGTTGCTGCCACGCCAACCCACCGCAAGTCTCCGCCTCTGCCTACCCGTGGTAGCATCGTTGCTACACTGTCATTTGTGCAGGAAAACCTGCAACAGGGGAAGAAGAAGCATGCGTCTAGTCTTGTCGAGTATTCCAGACACGGCTGTGACCAATACCAGCTTGGCTTAAACGAGACGTTTGGATAAACATTTGTTTCGGAAATGAATTTAATATCGGTAGGGATGGTGCGCTATTATTTAACTCACTAGGGTCAGTAGCAGCACCGCTAACTGCCCGGTGTTGGTGCGAGGTGGGTGGGGAAGGTGAGCTGCTTGAACTGGGGGCTTGATGCGAGGGAGCCGGCAGTCCCAGAACCGAGCTAGCAGCAGCAGCAGCCGCAACAGCATTACTTTGTTTTGGTTTAGGAACCAAAAATCGGTGCATGATATCTATTCAGTTTAATAACGCTGTAACGTTACCTAACCCGGTAATGATAATGATAGCTTCAAGAACATTGTTGAAATTAACCAACTGTCTCTTGCTTTCGTAGACCACCTTTGTCACGTTTTTAATATTATTGCGGCCCTTGGTTGAATTTTTATTGTCATATCAACTACCAATAAAAATATAATATTCTCATTTCAATGAACACAAACCATCTAAACTAAATTCTTAATGACCACAAGATGGCGATCGTGCATACTGTGCTTATTTAGCAATCGTGGGATCAACAAAGAAGATAAACCAACACATGATCAGCGACAAAAACGCTCGGCGCTGGCACTGCCATTCATTTCCTATTTGGCAAGCGTTGCCGTCGATTCTAGCGTCGCTGCCGCCCTCGGCGTTGTGCACCTGGACACAGACGCTGGGAGAGTCCCTGGCGCTGCGCTCAAAGTTCAACTATATTCAACTTTGACATTCGCGACGCTGATCTCTGCGACTCGCAACCAATCACAGCACAGTTTGCTATAACTGTGAAATAAAATAAAAAAACAATGGAGGAGAAACTTGTTTTATGTGTGTCGGAGCATCCCGAGTTATACAACATGACGCTTAAATCATACCACGATCTGACTAAAAATTCTGGCATGGAATGATGTCGGTTTACAGACGGGACTACCAGGTTGGTTGACAGCTTAGTACAGGACTTTATGCAGCCAGTCTATATTCACCTCTATGGCTGTGCTAGTATGATCATTGGCGGTGTGGTTAGCTACGGCTGATGCGGGCTGTAGTCCGAAATTGAACTCCACTCTATTCTTTCCTGAATGCTGTCATTTTAAAAACTCGACAGTGTGAAAGTAATGAATGTAATGTAATTCTCCTGGCGCTGATCATGTGAAGGGGTCGCGCTCAACCTGGTGTTGACGCCGACGCTTTGCATGGATCATGTGAAAGCCCCAACTGTGCAGGAAGTCTAGCCTAGCCTACTCTCAAGTCATGGCAAAACCGGCAAAATGTAACATTTCTGATGAACACAGGGTATTTCAAAAAACATGGGAGGAAGAATTCGCTTTCGTTGAGGTAAATAACAAACCAATGTGCCTTATTTGCCAGAGAACAATAGCAGTACCAAAACGGGCAAACGTTCACGTCACCATGATAGCTATCACGGTGACTTGGAATTACATATCCATCTGGGGGTAATTTGATATACTCAGACCTGATTTCAATTTAATATGCCTATATTTATTTTATTAAACATTCTTGTGATTAATTGCAACAGGAATCTACACTTTTACATTTAGTGAATAAAGCCTACTTATTGTCATTTAATCATTTGATATCCATGTGGCTTGAAATAACACTACAAAATAGTTTTATATGACCAAAAAATTTGTGTTGCGGCCCTTTGACACAGCTGTATCTTGCTGTGTGGCCCTTGAGCTATGTAAAGTTGAATAGCCCTAAGCTAGACTTTAGTTTTCTGGTTAAAAAAAGGTCTATTTCTGTAGCGATCCTTTCAGTAATGTTGTCAGACACTTGTCAGACACACGAATAACAATCTGAGCCTGTCAGTGGCAAAAACAAGCACTTTTAGTGGACGTACTTTGATCGCGGGCACTTGCCCCTACAGATTACGTTGTAGCCATTGAGCCCGTTTCGCGACTGCCAACTGAGCCGATCTACCGGAGCAATTCCGAAACTTTTTGGACCTATTTTGCGGTATAAATGGCGATTTTGTAGATATAGAGCCCAGGTTTAAAAATACCGGAATTCTCCTTTAAGGTATTATGGCATTAGCTCACCGGCAACAGAATAGATCTAAGAATTGTTGAGTATGTTTTATTGAACTGATCAAGTTGTTTTTTTTAAGTGTTCCATTGATATCTGTTGTGTTAGCAGATCCAACCATTGTGGGATGTTGAGCTTTTTTCTATTTTTCCAGTCAAGTATTATTGTTTTCTTGGCGATAGTTAGGGCCACAAGTATTGTGATTTGTGTTGAACATGTGTTGGGTATATCCAGATCACCGAGTATGCATACGGAAGGGGATAATGGAATTTTATATCTAAGGAGTAGTGATAGTGTAGTGGTTACCGCTTCCAAAAAATGTTGTATCTGTGGACACAGTCAATGAGTGCATATGTCTGATCCAGTGATCAGGACATGTTATTTATGTCCATTTATCTAATTCATCTATTTAATCATTTATTTATTTCAATAACGCTACATACAACATGAAATAAGGCTTGAAATTTAAACCGTCACTGTCACAAAACACAGGGGGCATAGTGATTGGTTGAGTATTTCTGAGAGACCCCCCTCTAGTGGCTGCAGTCTAGAACAATTGAGCAATAAGCGATAGGATTCCCAAGGTAAGCAAAGCCCAGTGTGTTGCCCTTAAGGCATTTGTTTATCTTTCTCACATTACTACTTTAAATAACTTGTTGCTACCTATTTCTAGGTTACAGTTTAACAAATTCATTGTAAAATTATTATTTGTCCGTTTGCGGCATATGATGACGTCACTTCCTGTTTAGGCTACGTTAACATAGTAACGGAACAGAAACGTAGTTCCACTTCCACCCATAGACATATATACATAGACGCCGCATTGGCCTGTGGATCGTACGTAAACGTCGCCGCCATATTGGACCGGGCAAGACTGGCCTGTAAACAAATACAAGTAAACGGGGGAGCTGCGGTTTTACTGGATGAAGCACTATAACGTTTACATTTCTCAACCGATTTCAATGAACCGTTTTTATATTCAAGGGTTTATGATCTACGTGGAGTAGGGAAAAAAAGTTTTGTCTCCAGTTACTTAGAATCTCGATCGTTAGGCTATAATCGCTGTGTATCAACTCTTTCTCTTTGGGAAACCTTCAAAGTGTGAGAAAAGTTAGCTAGCCAGCTAACTACAGTCAGATTCATAATATGTCAGCCGCTTAGCCGAAACGAGTAGCTTGTCATAAAAATCGGTTTGGAGAAATATAGATATATAAATATAGATGAAAATCTCGATTATATGCCATTTGAATTTTCCGTCTTTATTTGTCCTCTGGGGATCAATAAAGGCGTATCTTATCTTATAATAGTCTTTGTCTGTAATTGTCTGTCTTCGAGTATATCTGTATCCTTTCACTGCTATACAAATATAGAAAGCAGACTGACTGCCATTGATTCAAGATTCAAGAAGTTTATTTGTCACATACACACACGAGGTGTGCAGTGAAATATAAAGTGGCAATGCTCAACAGAAATGTGCAAAGGGCAAAATAACAGGTCACACTATTTACAATAAAAAAAATCACAACAATATTTACAGTAAGAGCACTTTGGAAATAAAAATATGGTAAAAAAGGGAAATCTTATGTATGTAATATAATATAAATTATGTGTAATCTTTACCTAAGTGTGTGTGTGTGTGTGTGCATAAGAGGGGCAGTGTGTGGGCCTTGGTGGGGGCCCTGGTGAGGTCAGAGTTCACAGTCCTGATGGCCTGAGGAAAGAAACTCCGTCTCAGTCTCTCTGTTTTGGCAGCGTGACTACGGAGGCGCTTGCCTGACCGCAGCAGCTGAAACAGTCCGTTGTTGGGGTGGTGAGGATCCTTCATGATCCTGCAGGCTCTGGTTCTGCACCTCCTGGTGTATAAGTCCTGCAGGGTGGGGAGTGTAGTTCCAATAGTGCGTTCAGCCGAACGCACTACTCTCTGCAGAGCCTTCCTGTCCTGAGCGGAGCTGTTGCCGAACCAGGCAGTGATGCTTCCTGTCAGGATGCTCTCTACAGCTCCAGAGTAGAAGGACTGAAGGATCCTCCGAGAGACTTTGAATTTCCTCAGTTGCCTGAGGTGGTAAAGGCGCTGCCTTGCCTTCTTCACCAGAGTGTCAGTGTGTGTTGTCCATGTCAGATCTTCTGTGATGTGGACTCCCAGGTATTTATACCTGCTCACCCTCTCCACAGTAGTTCCCATTAATCCCCAATGGTGAGTACGTCCTCTGTTGTTGTGTCCTCCTAAAGTCCACAATCAGCTCCTTAGTTTTGGTGACATTCAGGAGGAGGCTGTTGTCCTGGCACCAGAGTGACAGGTCAGCGACTTCCTCCAGGTAGGCCTTCTCGTCGTTGTTGTCTCACTATTGTAATTTGTATTTGCCGATTTTGTTCCATTTTTCTCAATGATGGTCAATTATTAGTACTTAAAAATGCGCTATTTAGATTTTTTCCCCCCCAGTATTTTAAAGTGAATGAGCTGTCTTCTGACCTGGAGCACAAGAAAAGCTAAAATGATCGGGGACATGGACAGAAAAATAACTTTCTACACATTTCATGTACATTAAATTATATTATATATGGACGTCTCCACAAGTATAAACCAAGGGAAATAAGCCAAATCCATGCTTGACAAACCTGAGTTTTTACAATGCCTTATGACAATGAATTATTTTCCACCACGTAAGTAATTCAGTTCATGTGAGCCTAACGTTGACATGCTCTCTTGAGCGTCTAGCAGCGATTATAGCCTAACTAAGTAACTGGAGACAAAACTTTTTTTTCTCCTCCACGTAGATCATAAACCCTTGAATATAATTAAGGGACTCATTGAAATCGGTTGAGAAATGTAAACGTTATAGTGCTTTTCATCCAGAAAAACCGCAGCTCCCCGTTTACTTGTAATTGTTTACAGGCCAGTCTTGCCCGGACCAATATGGCAGGCGACGTTTACGTATCGTAGCAATGGGCAGAAGCAGTCAATGCGGCGTCTATGTGTCTATGCTTGCACCCACTATGAAGCATTATAGAGGCAATGCCGTAAGTTGATTGGACATTAGACATGTTAAGATAAAATATTAGTAATGATTTTGTTAGAAAATTATGTTTGATAAGTTATTTTTAAAACAGATTTATTTACAATTGCAATTGTGTACAAGCAAGACAGCAATGTATTTTCATATTTACAGCTATGTACAATGTAACGTTGAGCTAGGAACACAGACACTGAATATTTTTGTATTGTTTTATTTCCAGTTTTCATCAGCATGTTAATGAGGAAGTGTGACAGTAAATTATCAACTTTACTACAACTCTCAACTGTCTTCATTGGCTACGGTTTAACTTGGTGTTTAGTCAGAGTTTCGACACACTGCACGAGAACACTAAACACAGTATCATCCAGCTTTAGATCGGGAGAAGCCCCTGGCATACTAAAGCTCCTGGCGCGCCAGGAGTAGGTATTGATGAGAGAGAGTAAAAAAGACTAACTCGAAAATAAAAAATATATAAGCGCAAGATTTTAAACGTGCAGAAATACTGTTTTAAACCAATTCATTTGTATTTCATCGTCAAACCTAATAAGAGAGAAATCAGATTAATATTTGATGTCATAATAATAATGGCAAATGCCAAAATGATCATGGCAGAAGCACTCTTTGAATAGCTACGAACTAAACTATGAAACTGTTGGAAAACAAATCACTCAGAGACACTCAGTGCTAGACTTTAGGTCATCCTCTAGTTAACATGAAGCATCAGTATCCTTGAAACAAGCCTTAATTCATTTAGGAACTTTATATGAATCAGATACAGTATACAATGTAGGCCACTGGTTTGACACTACTGTAATTGATTTTGCATAAAGAATAAGGCATTCTAAGTGCCTTCCCGCATGTTTCCAAACACTTTTAGGTTTTGATCGTACCGACAAACAAATTCAGATACAAACAAAATGATGACTGAGACTGTGTTCGTAGTAACATTCGTACGAACGCTTTACGATCAAATCTGATCATACGCGCGTAATGGCCCATTGAGATCAGAACACCAAATTGCACATCTTACATTGGCCTGTGTTATTACAAAACGTCTCATTCCAGAATATGTCTTCTTTGAAGGTGCTGCAGCATGATTGTATATCCACCCAGGTGTAACTGCAGCTCATCATGAAAAGGACTGTAGCACCAAATAAACAAAAACAGAAGTAGGAATGCCAAGCATCTGCTTTCTTCCATGTTTATAAGTGCAAGTGCCAAAAAGTGATGTTATGTGGAGTCATGTAGAGTGATTTGCAAACGCAGAAAGAACTTTGTGTGAAAAGCAAACCTGCAAGCGTGAAAAATACCCTCAAAACGCTCTTGGGTTCAGACTTAAGCAATCAAAGTGTGAAAATGCCCTAAGTCAATGCATGAATGAAATATTTTGTTTAGTGATTCTCTTACTTACAACAAAACTGTTACTTACAACAAAGCTGCCACAGCACTTTGGTGTTAACAGGTTCTGTGTATTGTCATTTTAAGTTCTAGTCCAGTCACATGAAAAACAATAGCAGCCAAAAATGGATCTTCTGTGCAATGTTTATTTTCTGTAAAACATCAATCTTTTACAAGCATTTCTTATTTTTGACAGATTCAACCCATACATGATAGGACTTAGAAGTGGCTGACAAATTAAAAGGTACACTGACAAGAGAATGCGCAGTTTTTGTGGCAGATGGGCTGCTAGTGGCATCCAATCTAGTATCAGTAAAGGTGAAAAATACAGCCAAAAAACAGGTTTACCAGTGAGACAATCTGTGGAAGTGCACGTGTTGATGGCTTTCTGCTTGGTCTCTTTGGAGGTTTTCAAACAAACAGTCAAAATCTTGGTGTAAGAGAAAAAAATGAGGATCAAGTGGAAGAACAATACCCACAAAGGCGAAAAGTAGGTCAGATATATTGTTAAGTATTGTCACTGAACACGCAAGTTTGGTCACCAAATAGTAGTCACAGAACACTTTGTCAATACAGTTCCCACACAACTTCAAATGAACTGTGAATGAAAATGAAACTGTAAAACTGAGAAATGAACAAATCCATACAAGCGCAATGATTTTATACACTCTTCTAGTGTTCATAATGACATGGTAGTGTAACGGATAACAGATAGAGACATATCTATCATATGCCATGGCAGCTAAACTGCCAAGCTCAACAGAAGCAGAGGAATAAAGAAAAAATGTCTGCAGCAAACAGTATGTAAGACTCATTTCATGTGTATCTGAAAGCATCTGTGACAGTAGACAAGGATACACAGTTGAGCTGCCGCACATTTCATTAACAAACAAACTACAGAGGAACAAGTACATGGGTTCATGAAGTTTTTTGTCCATACATATGACCACAACGAGCAATGTGTTAGCCACAATTATTAAAGTGTACCAAAGGATTATAATGGTGAAATACAAATATCTCAGCAGTCCAATGTTACTATAAGGAGTTAGAATAATTGACACCACATGTGTTGAATTCTCCCTAGTTGTAGCCATAGATACTACAATATTTTACAAGATGCCAAACTAGTCCAAACTTTCAGTCTCACTGAAATAATAATTACAATATATATATAAAAAGAATAAGGACGGAATCAGTTATGACACTGATGCATTCCTGTTAATTCTCTAGTTTTACATTGTAAAGAACAGTATTAACTTTTAATGTGTACCAGTTTATTGCCTGGTAACATTACGTTGTTGAACATTCAGTCAGGACACATTGGGAACTGAGCCTTGCTATGTTTCTGACTATGAACATGCATCAGTCCAGTCTTGAGTGAATAACAAATATCAGTTATGCTCCTCACATCTAACACTTACAGACTATCACTTATACCACTTACACTTATACATCACTTATATTATAACAGTGCTTATAAATGATGAAAACAATCAGACACATATTATATGTATAACACTTATAAGTACTTCTATATGTTTATAAGTAATTATATAAGTACTGGAGCTGTGTTTGTTCCTACAGTTAGCTCCTAAAATTACATCATTTTTACAAAACACTACAGGAAAAATGAACCCAAAGCATCATAAATATCAGGTAAAATGAGAAACCTAAAAGCAACATAAAGAAGTAAAAGAAGGACTAAAAACAAATGAGAAAATGTATGAAAACAAGTAAATAGAATCATCCCCTTAGGCTTGGCTTATGAAATTGTGTTTTAAGATGTAACTATTTATTTTGCTAGCCTAAGCTCCTACGAAATTGAAGAACCTGCACAGGGAATGGCAAAACATGTTAAATGTACAGCCTTCACATTCAATTCATGTGAACCATCACACAGTGTTATTTAGTTTGTGTTATTTTATGAGCTCATATGAGCCATTTGAAATGCAAATTTTGTTTTAATTGAAATAAAATAAAAGTTAGAGCAATACAATAACAATATTTTGAAAATAGACAAATACAACAAAGCTGCCACAGCACTTTGGTGTTAACAGGTTCTGTGTATTGTCATTTTAAGTTCTAGTCCAGTCACAAATATGTTCATTGAGCACCAACTATATTTTCCTCTCTCCTCGAATAGGTATTCCCTCCTCCAGTTGATTGTCCAGCGTCCCCCGTCTGCTGAACCAGACTGAAACAGCTGAACTTTTATACTTTTATATGCATGGAGTCCAGTGGCGGCTGGTGCATTTTTCTCCAGGGGGGGCTATACCAAAAATCAAACAAACATGTACTAAGGTATCATCAGTGTATTTAAATAAATGAAAAGGCCTTTATTTGTATTTGCTGAGCTGAATGAACATTTGTTGTAATGAAACGTGCTTAAGGTAAGTTAAGGTACTTCAATTAGTGCAAATTCGTTATAATAATTATCTTTTATACTACAATATGTAATGGTGAAAGACTAAAGTAACCGAAAAGTGCCTCGATAAGTGCAACAGAAATCTGACAACACAAAACCCTGAGACAATGGCAGAAAATTATGAACACAGTAAGACCTAATAGAAAATAACATTTAAGAAAAAAATAAATTAATATGGTATTACATTTGAAATACCCAGTGCCATCAAAACGCTGAGTGAACTGGCTCAAAGCTATATGACTTTGCCACCTTGTGGCTTAAACTTTTTGTACATAAATTTTGCCCTTCTCTCCTTGAGAGATGCACATTTCTCAATGACTCTATGGCACCACAGAACTTGACAGAGTTCATTATTTTAGACAGGATGTGTCTGATTTTGTCAACCTCTTCATTATGCTTACAGATCCCTATCCTGTAGCCTTCATCAAGCTGAGCAGCTATGTTTACTTTCCCAAACATTTGCTTTTGATTTTTCTGATATGTGGTTTAGATCATTCAAACCTGTTTGAATCCATGCTGGTCTGAGACCTGTCGTTTGAAAAAGGGTGCAGGGAAAGCAAAATAAAGCATTGGTGTCACTACATACAGTTAGCCAAGCCTTCCTACTAAACCAGCTCCTTGAAAACGACCGAGTATATTGTCTCATTCTGGCGCATTTTATGTCAGATGTACCACGAGCCACTCGCTCTCTGCTGCCAACCAGTGGTTGGTGGTGTGTAAATCAGCAGCATTCAGATAAATGCTGTTTGTACATGCGCAGTTCGTTGGTGGGAAACGAACTGCGAAAGCTCCTATCTTTCCTGCGCCCCACCAAGCTCCTATCTCTTGTATTGAGAGGAGCGAACTGCACATGTACAATTTATAACGAGAGTCAATGGGCAAAGATTTTTGCGCCCCAGGCCGGAAATACGTGACCTAGCAGTAACTTTAGACAACGTAGAACAATTTTAATCTACATTTTATTGCAGATTATACATTCTACTCACTAACTATATAATATTTACCTCGCTCATTTAAAAAAAAAATTTTTTTTTAAAGTCTTATTCAATGAAGTCTAGGATGTGGGGACTGGTGGGGCGGCGCCCTAGCGCCCTCTATTGGCCAGCCGCCACTGATGGCGTCCCACACACTTTTTCTGATGCAAGTCCAATAGCGCCCTGTAGTGGCAATAAGCAACCCACCTCACCCACCACCCTAAAACATCCAAACGTTAGATACTCAACTTCACGAGTTAAGAGATAGTTAAAAACGTTCAGAAAACCAGCAGAAAGGCAGGGGACAATTGATTATTTCCTCAAGTCAAGAAATATAAGTTGATTTATACTGCATTTAGTTTGCCAGATGGTTTTTCAGCCACGGTGCTGGTGGCTTCCAGGCTGGTGTTGTGCTTGTATATGCCTGGATCCTATGTGGGGTTTCACTATTCATTTTCTTTTAGGGACTTGACTAATGTGCAATATTCATTTAATATAATTTTATTTATTTAAACTCGGAGACACATTGAGAGCAGGTGCCCTCTTTTACAAGTGTGCCGAATGTACACATGAAATACAACAACAAATTAAAAAGGAAAATATGTAGTACAAAGTAAAAACAAATATTTAAGATTCAAAAACTAAAACATACTAAAACTAAAACATAGTATTTCAAATCTCAGATTCTGGCATCTCAGAAAGTTTTTATCGATCCTGAAAGTCCAGAAAGTTGGTTCATTTCACACGTCTGAGGTAGAAACACATTGAAAGACATTCTTTCTTGATATCTGAAACCTGATGTTAGAGGGGTTCAGCCTGGTGGGTGTTCACCACCAGATTAGTATAAAGTTCAGCAGCTGCTTCTGTCTGGTTCAGAAGAATGGGGGAAGGCTAAAGCAGTCTGGAGGCATTCATTGCTCTCGGATATCTTTAGTTTTGGATCATACGTGCTAAATATTACCTATCTGCGTGGACTTGATTGATGTCTATGTATGATGGCTTTTAATTTTAATTGTCTGATATCTAACGTCATTAGTGTGCTTGCTTCAGCAAGCTTCTCTTTATTTAAAAAATGAGTGTGGTATTGGCTCGATAGTCAATGAATGTATGAAAATATGATTGTGTTCTTCCTTGGTGAATGATGCAGTGCAGAACTGGGCAGTCCACACCACTCTGTCGCAACAATCCGGCAAATCCGGTGCATCTCCCTTGAATTGATGGTGCCCATCAGTCGCAATGGCAGACAGCTTTGCAGAATGCCAAGCTGCAGAACTTGCAGAATGCCTGGTGAGTTAGACACTTAGACGCACAGTGAATGGACATCTAACTTCATTCTATTCTGTCCCTGGTGATTACAGCAACACTCTTCTAGTAAAGTCGTGTTAAGAGGAATGAAATGTACATTGACACAGATTTTAGCATGTTCCACAGCATGCAGATGGACGAACGTTTTCTGAGTCATGAAGGATGTTAGTCAATTAAAAAATGAAATGAAAATTTGAAAAGAACATCTTTACTGAATCATAATACAGTAGGCAAATATAAACTGCTATATTATTCTTGGAACATAAGTCCAGCAGGTCACTGTGTTTGCTGACCCTTGATTATTCAAAGCTTTGTGTAGCCTTTTCAAGCAATTATTTTTAGTCTGAGTCTCTCATCCATAGAGATCATATATGACATTCAGATTGGGTTGATTTTTCTGCTAGCCTCAATACTTCCCAGTGTGAACCCCATACCTAATGCATGAACAATGGAGAACTCAACTGAGATTGTGTCATTTGTGTTGGCTGCTTATGGTAATATTGGACAATTAAAGTACCTGTATTTCAGCATAATGATCTTGTGGTACCTCTCAATATGTGTGGCCAACACAGTTCTTATTGTAGTTACATATGTGGACAGAAGGTTGCATGAGCCCATGTATATATTCCTCTGTAATTTGTTTGTTAACGAAATGTATGGCAGCACATCACTGTATCCTCTTCTACTGTCACAGATGTTTTCAGATACCCATGAAGTGACCATTACATACTGTTTTCTGCAGATATTTTGTTTCTACACATCTGCTTCGGTTGAGTTTTGCAGTTTAGCAGCCATGGCATATGACAGATATGTCTCTATCTGTTATCCTTTGCACTACAATGTTATTATGAACACAGGAAGGGTGTGCATGATCATTCTGCTTATATGGGTGTATTCATTTGTTAACTTTCTATTCTCATTTTTTCTCATCATCCATATGAAATTTTGTGGGAATGTTATTGACAAAGTGTTTTGTGACCATCATTTGGTAAGCAAACTTGCCTGTTCAGTTTCAATACTTAACAATATATCTGACCTATTTTATAGTTTTGTTGCTGTTGTTGTCCCATTAAGTCTCATTTCCTTCTCTTACATCAAGATTTTGGCTGTTTGCCTGAAAACCTCCAAAGAGACCAAGCAGAAAGCTATCAGCACGTGCACTCCTCAGATTGTCTCTGTGTCAAACCTGTTTGTCGGTTGCATTTTTCACACACTTGATTCTAGATTTGATGTGGCCCATGTACCAGATAAACTGCGCATTATTTTATCCGTCTATAATATAGTTTTCCAACCACTTGTCACTCCTTTTATGTATGGATTTAATCTATCGAAGATTAGAGAAGCATGTAAAAGATTTGTGTTTAATGGAAAATAAATACTTCATTTGCAAAAGCCTGTTTAGAGCAAGTGAGAGATGTCTGCACTCTAAGGAAAAGTTGAATGCTGTAAGGTTTGTCTCAGATGCGTGGATTAAAAAATCACAGACAAAAAGAGTCAAACAAAGAAGACATCCAAAAGAGGGCAAATGATGCAAAAAGGACTGATATTAATCATGAGGTTCAAAACTGTTTTTTTACACATTTTTTTCACCTCATATTAATAATTGTCAGTTGTCCACTTTTGGATTTCTTTTTGGTCAGCATGCTAGTTCTTGCTAGATGCTTTTTGTTTAAGAGCCTATTTAGACCATTCATAACAAACACATATTACATGATAATAAACAGAAATAAACACACTTACTTTAGTAATTATATTTATTTTAGTAATTATAACGAAGGCACATAACTGCTCACCATGATCAAATTTATCAGCCAAATTTGTCTCACGGGTAATAGGGGTGTTTTTAGGTGTCTGTCTTACTGCTCAGAAATATGAGCCACTCAACTGTAAACATTTTTCTAAATGGTAATAATATAATGCTCTATTGATCCTTGTTGGGAAATTCTCTTCTCTGAGGTTAGGATCAGCTATTGATTCACACCCCAAGAGCTGTTGGGGCCTCAGTGTCTTTCAGGGAAAGCATTAAAGAGCAACAGTAAATATACACATGCTTGCACGTCCAGCCTCAATGCCATCTAGCATCTCAGTGAAGTGGCCCTATCTCTTGTTGAATGGGTGCAAATATTACCGGGCACCCCTACTGGTGCCCTCTATAATCCAGTAGGACACAGTGATACCTTTACAAAGACAGAACAGCACCTTTAGAGCTGGTGGATTCAGTGTCTTACTCTAAGACACTTCAGCAGGGCGGATGCTTTGCTGTCACAGGGTTTAATTTTCAGTAGTGTGAGAGGTTTTCAGTAGTGTATGTGAGAGGTTTAATTTTCAGTAGTGTGAGAGGTTTTCAGTAGTGTATGTGAGAGGTTTAATTTTCAGTAGTGTATGTAAGAGGTTGATTGTTTTCAGTAGTATGTATGAGAGGTAAGTTTGAATTTTGTCCTATATGTAAGGTGTTCTTAATCACAGGTACCTGCAAAAAGGGAGAAAAGTAAAACGGTAAAATATATATATACCTACATACATACATACATACATTATGAGAATAAAACAATAAATGAGGGGGGATACAGACACATACTCATATACACACATATACATGTACATGCACATACACACACATGGATTTGTCAGATTACTCCTTTTCTGCTTACAGGGGTGGTGTCATTGTAACCCTGGCTTTGAAGTTTGAAGTTGACTTATTGACGAATGAGCGAATGAGTTCTACTGAAGATTTGAAAGACAATGGAACAGTCCTGACACCATTCACCCCCACCAGCCCCCCACATCAGACCCATCAACACCCCACTTCACACTTCTGGACTTAACAGCCCCCTTCCCACCACACCATCTCTCTCCAGGATGGAGAGAGATGTTTACAAACTTTTAAGAGACAGAACCCCCACAAGGCAGCTGGGCCGGACTCTATATTTCCCTCCACTGAAACACTGTGTGGATCAGCTGTCTTCTGTCCTTTTCAACCTTTCACTGGCAGTATGCAGTTCCTGCGTGCTTCAAGGCATCCACCATCATCCCTGTCCCCAAAAAGGCAAGGATCACACACCTCAATGACTACAGACCTGTCTCGGGAACGGTTTCCCCCGCATTATACCAATTATTGCCGAGTAAACTGTCACCAAACCTGATAGCTATCCATAGCTATAGAGAGTGGACAATTGCATTTTGTTTACGAAACATGCCACGTTTCATGTTCGCCGCGCTTAGTAAACAGAGTTCTGGCTGGCTTGCATGGTTGTGAGGCATATCTTGATGAGATTGTCGTGTACAGTGCCCACTTCAATGGGCTCACACCTTGCCCACCAGATGTTTTTGTGGTACTGCTCCACCAGCTTGGCATACTTGGCCCTACCCCCCTCTATTTTTGTGGAGGTTGATCCGTAGCTTGCTGTGGGTTCTTCCTCTCAGAAGATGCATGTCGGGCTGCTAACCCTAAGTGTCTCAGTTGCCGTCTCTCCAAGCTGTCCACTGTCTCACCAGCTGTCACCACTCTTGCGATGCACCAGAAAAGAATGGCCCAGATTCTGTTTGAGAATAGTTTGTGTAAATCTAGATTGTTGTCTAGGTTCTAATACTCTTTGGCCATCATGATGTCTTAAAATGCAAGTAATGTGCTTCATGTCTAAAAACAGAGAATTACTTTCCACTATCATGAAAAGATTACATGGAGAAGACACGACTAGAAATTATAAGTTTGACATTGAAATCTGCGACAGCCCCTTCAACTGCAATGGCCCGCATTCAATTCCCAACTCATGCTTTAATACCCTGAGTGAAGTTGTCATTTTCAGTGATTATTATTTGTGTCTACAAGACTTAGTCTTTGTTTCAGGGTTTGTGTCATTTCACAAAATTTTGACACTGTTGTGCAAAGAGTTGCAATGTGGAAAATGGGCCATTCTCTCAAACGCTGCCTTAAAGGAAAATTATGTTGGAAGTTGATTGAACAAAACCTCCCAATTTATTTCTGGTTCTTTTTTTTTTTTTTTTTAAAGATAAAATATTGCTAATGCGGGTTTTAGCAAAACAAAGAAAATACAAACATAAAGTGATATTTTCTTTACTGATGTACCATAGTGATACATGACATGACATGAAATCATATGACGACTCCACCTTTGTGTCATGTGTTTGTTTGTGGCCACATTAGGATAAAAGTTCAGTTGCTCCTTCACTTTGGCTATGTCACATAGGGAAGGCTATGTCAGTCTGGAAGAAGGATTCTGTATTCTTGCTCTGAAGCTAATGTACCTGACACAGAAGGTGTTGAATTGTAAATACTGGGATTGTTGTATTAGGAAGGAGCCCGGCAAGCTATATGGAACACTGACCACTTACTTTCGAAAGTCTTCAATGATGGATGTTGTTGTTTCTGTAATGGGTCACTAGAGAAAAAATCCTGATGGAAATCAATCCTTTGTAATCGACTGACTACACCAGAGAGACTTTAAATAACAAGTTCATTGGAATAACACAGTGTTAGGCATTTTCACACATAGGCAAAGGTTCTGATTTTATGTAGTTGCTTTTCGCACTGCTCTTGTTGCATTAGTGACAGTCATTTCTAATGTGTGAACAATGGAGAATACAACACAGATTGGAACAGTCAGATTGGATCATGTGCATGGACTTGATTGATGTTTATGCATGCTTATTGTTGGCTTTTAATTGTCTGATATCTACAATGGGGTTTTCTGGGGTCTTCAGTACAGCAAAACTAAGAGAAATCCTCCATTAACAGCGGTATGGAGGGAGAGCCTCTGTCAGACCAAACGTCCAAATGTCTGTTAATGTACACATTAACTTGCAGAATGCCTGTTGAGTTAGACACTTCTATATAATAACTTGTACATTCTGGCTGATCACAGTGAATGGACATCTAACTTCTATTAGGTTCCTGGCAATTACAGCAACTCTTCTAGTAAAGTCATGTTGAGAGGAATAAAATGTACATTGACACAGATTTTAGCATGTTTCACAGCAGGCAGATGGGCAAATTCTTCTCGTTAGTTACTTACTTAAATTAACAGAATTAAATGAACATTTGAAATGAACATCTTTACTGAATCATAATACAGCAAATATAAACTGTTCTATTATTCTTGGTACGTATTATATGTAGCTTTGTTTTTACGGTAGGAAAGCAAGTAGTGTGTGGTTGTAGTGCTGTAATACTGTGGCTCTCAACCAGTGTGGTGACGCTTACTGTTACGCTCTGGAGATATCATGAGATTTTGCTCTGTATTTTTCAAATGGATGACTTTATAGTGATTTTGGTTTGTTTTTCTACTTTAGAATGTTTTTGCTTATAGCAACTTGAGCCAAGTCCAGCAGGTCACTGTGTTTGCTGGCCCTCTTGTATGATCATTCAAAGCTTTGTGTAGTTTTGTGAGCAATTATTTTTAGTCTACCTTGGAATTTTGTTATTTGGTCAAAGTGTGCGTTGGCACCAAAACGGTTAGGAACCATTGATCTATTATCAGAAGAGAGAAATTAAAATGTGGTTGGAAAATTGGGCCCTGACACTCTCCCCCATAGAGATCATGCATGACGTTCAGATTGGGTTGATTTTTCTGCTAGCCTCAATACTTCCCAGTGTGAACCCCATACCTAATGCATGAACAATGGAGAACTCAACTGAGATTGTGTCATTTGTGTTGGCTGCTTATGGTAATATTGGACAATTAAAGTACCTGTATTTCAGCATAATGATCTTGTGGTACCTCTCAATATGTGTGGCCAACACAGTTCTTATTGTAGTTACATATGTGGACAGAAGGTTGCATGAGCCCATGTATATATTCCTCTGTAATTTGTTTGTTAACGAAATGTATGGCAGCACATCACTGTATCCTCTTCTACTGTCACAGATGTTTTCAGATACCCATGAAGTGACCATTACATACTGTTTTCTGCAGATATTTTGTATCTACACATCTGCTTCGGTTGAGTTTTGCAGTTTAGCAGCCATGGCATATGACAGATATGTCTCTATCTGTTATCCTTTGCACTACAATGTTATTATGAACACAGGAAGGGTGTGCATGATCATTCTGTTTATATGGGTGTATTCATTTGTTAACTTTGCATTCTCATTTTCGCTCATCATCCATTTGAAATATTGTGGGAATGTTATTGACAAAGTGTTTTGTGACCACCATTTGGTGAGCAAACTTGCCTGTTCAGTTTCAATACTTAACAATATATCTGACCTACTTTATAGTTTTGTGGCTGTTATTGTCCCATTTAGTCTCATTTCCTTCTCTTACATCAAGATTTTGTCCGTTTGTCTGAAAACCTCCAAAGAGACCAAGCAGAAAGCTATCAGCACGTGCACTCCTCAGATTGTCTCTTTGTCAAACCTGTTTGTCGGTTGCATTTTTCACACACTTGATTCTAGATTTGATGTGGCCCATGTACCAGATAAACTGCGCATTCTTTTATCTGTCTATCTTCTCATTTGCCAACCAATTGTCACTCCTTTTATGTATGGACTTAATCTACCAAAGATTAGAGAAGCATGTAAAAGATTTATGTTTAATGGAAAATAAATACTTAATTTGCAAAAGCCTGTTTAGAGCAAGTGAGAGATGTCTGCACTCTAAGGAAAAGTTGAATGCTGTAAGGTTTGTCTCAGGTGCGTGGATTAAAAAATCACAGACAAAAAGAGTCCAACAAGGAAGACATCCAAAAGAGGGCAAATTATGCAAAAAGGACTGATATTAATTATGAGGTTCAAAACTGTTTTTGCATTTTTTTCATGTCATATTAATAATTGTCAGTTCTTTCTTTGCATCAGTTGTCCACTTTTGGATTTATTTTTTGTCAGCATGCTAGTTTTTGCTCGATATTTTTTGTTTAAGAGCCTATTTAGCCCATTCATAACAAACACATATTACATGATAATAAACAGAAAGAAACACACTTACTTTAGTAATTATATTTATTTTAGTAATTATAACGAAGGCACATAACTGCTCACCATGATCAAATTTACCTGCCAAATTTGTCTCAAGGGTGATAGGGGTGTTTTTAGGTGTCTGTCTTACTGCTCAGAAATATGAGTCACTCAACTGTCAACATTTTTATAAATGGTAATAATATAATGCTCTATTGATCCTTGTTGGGAAATCTCTTCTCTGAGGTTAGGATCAGCTATTGATTCACACCCCAAGAGCTGTTGGGGCCTCAGTGTCTTTCAGGGAAAGCATTAAAGAGCAACAGTAAATATACACATGCTTGCACGTCCAGCCTCAATGCCATCTAGCATCTCAGTGAAGTGGCCCTATCTCTTGTTGAATGGGTGCAAATATTACCGGGCACCCCTACTGGTGCCCTCTATAATCCAATAGGACACAGTGATACCTTTACAAAGACAGAACAGCACCTTTAGAGCTGGTGGATTCAGTGTCTTACTCTAAGACACTTCAGCCGGGGCTGATTAGAGAAGCATGTAATAGATTTATGTGTAATGGAAAATAAATACTTTGTTTCATTTGCAAAAGCTTGTTTAGAGCAAGTGAGTGATGTCTGCACTCTAAGGAAAAGTTGAATACTATAAGGTTTGTCTCAGGTGCGTGCGTGCATAGTGCACAGTAAATATACACATGCTTGCACATCCAATCACAACTCCATCTAGCATCTCATTGGGGCTAATCCTGTGCGTTCATCCTCATAGACACACAGATGCACCCACAGGAAAAGTTAGTTCCTCCCAAGCATCTAATAATGAACGCTAACCGGCCCTATCTCTTTTATGAGGGGTGCAGATATTATCATCTAATAGGACACAGCAATACCTTTACAAAGACAGAAGAGCACTCCTAGAGCTGGTGGATTCAGTGTCTTGCTCAAGGACACTTCAGCAGGGTGGATGCTTTGCTGTCACAGGGGCTTGAATCCGGGTAATCATGTTGGCCTTCTCTAAACACTCGAAAGGTAATTAGCTCTAAGGTCATGTTTAATGCCAAATATTAAAGATTAACTGATGTGCTATGTCGTGGCAATTTAAGATCAATTGTACTTTGTGTAGTTGGTGAGTGCACAGCTCAATAAAGCTATAACACAATATATGTCTCAGAGTATTTATTAAAACAAAGAAAAATAGGCAACCAAGAGGGTTGTTTCCGGGTAGAGAGCAAGAGCAGGTTACATCAGTCAAGCTCTATATAGTTTTCTAATATGCTAAGTCACATGACTAAAACTATCTCATCATACACATAGTTCAAGGAAGTTTAATGAAGACAAAGGAATCAAACAGTGTACAGACACCTGGCAGAAAAGGAGTACTTTCTATCATAGTTTCTATCATAGAACATCCTGCTCTAACTCCCTACGATTCGTCCTTCGCTCCCAGCAACTGCTTGTGTCTTTGACATTTCCAACAAAACCGTCTTTCATAACAATGCAACAGTTGTATTAAACTTTCAGCTAATAATCATGAGAAAAGAGGAAACATATACTCCTCTCAGCTCAGTAGTTTTCCACTGGCTGTGACTATACTTATGCATACATCTTTTTGCAGTTTATACTTTAAGCATATTATAAGCACACTTACATTATTATTTTCCATAACAGCTATATGGCAGATAATTATCTCTGTGTTAGCTTGGCAATAGGGTGGTCTGCTGGTTAGTGAGGTCATCCACCAACCAGATGGCGTGGTTCAAGCAAGTATGAACCCCTACCAGCTCCAGGTATCTACCTCACTATCTGGCTGACCCTGCACCCTAAAAGATGGAGGACAGGGAAAGAAAAAAGTATGTGTTCTGTGCATTGCCTATGGATAAAGAGATTGAGAATGAAAACTAAATTCAGGCTGGATTGTGGGAGGCCTACTTTTGAATTTTTTCTCATAAATTAATATTTGCCTAAAAGTGACTTAAAATTTTAAAAATATTTCCAGTATGATCCCCAGCCAGGCACAGAGCCACCCCCAAACCCCCACCAGGTCAAGCCTCCTGCAATTCCCCATCCCTCCATTGTTTCTGAATAGATGCTACAATGAAGACAGACGCATAGTCAAGTTCAACAGTGTATTCAAAAGGCTGCTGCCAAGTTCCTAACATCCGGGGTTGTGCATAAAACAACAAAGCAATCAATTACCGATAGAATAGATCTAAACCCCGTAACATCCTCCTTTACAAAACAAGCACCAAACTATAGTGCGTAAACAGTAGTGCATGAACTTAGTGCAAAACATGGCAACAACAATAACAACAAAGTCTAGTCTAACAAGATCTAATCTAATGTCTAGTCTAAATCTAATCTAATAAATGTATGTTGTAGTCTATCAAAATCTGATTGATGCAGAGAAGGTTTCCCTTCTTGGTGAGCTGCCGCCGGTGACGCAGCTTTTCTGTGACTCCTACCACAACACACGGCTCAAGAAGTTTGTTTGTCACAGGAATGGAGGTCTTGAGTCGCCGTGACATGAGGCGTTGCGCTGGACTGCTGTCCATGTTCTCAGTGGTGGTGTTTCTCCAGTGAAGTATGGCTTTCCAGGGGTCTTCTCCGTCTCACATGGCCCTGCGCAGGAGTTTTTGCAATCTTAACAGCTGACTCAGCCTTGCCATTTGCTTTCGGATACCTAGGTGAGGAGGTCACATGCTCAAATCCCCACTCTGCGAATCACTTGAATTGAGAGGCAAATTGTGGGCCGTTGTCTGTGATCACCTTATCCGGCTGGCCATGACGGGAGAACTGGGCCTTGCAGAGGTTGATGATGACAGATCTGGAAGTAGCTCAATCTTCCAAAAGTCTGAATAGTGGTCAACGATAAGCAGATATTCCTTCTGTCTGTGGCTGAACAGATCCATGCTGACAATCTGCCATGGCCTTGTGGGCAGTTTGTGTGAGAGCATGGTCTGTTTTTTGCTGCTTGTGGGCATATTCATTGCACGTCGAACAAGCACTCACTTTTATTTTTGCTTGCATATTGGGCCAGTATAGCATCTCCCTGACTTGTCGATAGCATGCATCTCCTCCTACGTGGCTTGAATGTATCCGGGTGAGCATCTCTGGACGCATTGACTTGGGGATGATGACCTTTTGACCCCGGAACAGAATGTCATTCTGTACACTGACCTCATCTCAGAAGGGCCAGTATTCCTGTGTGATGTGCAGCGTGTCTTCCTTCACCTCTGGCCAGCCTACGAGAACCATGGATTTGAGAGACTGTAGGCATTAATCGCTGTTGGTGTGTCGTCTGATTTGTTCGAGTCGTTGACCGCTCGCATTCAGATAGTCTGCCTGGTTGATGTACTGTGCATCTTCCTGTTCCTGCTGCAGCGAACAGACGGCATGTCGCTTGTAGACGGTTCCTTGGCCAGTGCATTCTGCTGTTGGTCTGCTGAGCGTGTTGCTGATAAACATCTCAGGTCCCAGCTTGTAAACAACCTGCAGGTTGTAGTTCTGAAGAGTCATGAGCATGCTCTGAAGCCTCTTAGGTGTATTGAGGAGTGGCTTGCTGAATATGGAGATCAGAGGCTTGTGGTCTGTTCCTGCAGTGACGAGGTCGTGGCCATAGAGGTAGTGATGGAAAGCAAAGACAATGCTGAGGCACTCCTCAATTTGTGTATAATTTCTCTCCATAGGGGTGAGGGCTCTCGATGCAAAAGCAGCACTGGCATAGATGTAGCCAAGGATTTCAGTTCGGAAACAGCCGGCTTGGGTAGCCAGTGCCAGGGGGTGTCTTTGGCCACCTTTTGCATCAGTAGGATTGGGCATATCGATGTTGGCTCGCACCTTCTCTGGGTCAGGCTTCAACCCCGCAGATGAGGGAATGTGGCCGTGGAACTGGAGCTGCAGCTCTTAGCAGCACTCCATCAGGGCCAACAGGTTGCCATCATGGTCCCTCTCTGCCTCTTCGTCCATCCTACCACAACCCACAACCAAAATGTCATCAGCAATGGGCTCAATGCCCTTCAGTCCAGCGCTTTCTTTCCAAGGGGGTCCATGAAGCTGCTCTAATCATCCAATTTGCACTGCAGGAATGCGTGTCTGGCATCCACTCAGGTGAAATCTCTCACCTTCGGCAGCTTGTACAGGACATCCTTGAGAGTAGGCATTATGTAGTTAGAGCGTTTCAGGGCTTTGTTCAGGAACTTTGGATCCAAGCATGTCCCCAGTTTGTCTGGCTTTTTGACAATGACCATGTTGCTAATCCAATCCATCGGCTCTGTGACATCTGTAATGTGACCGTCAGTCTGATATTCATCCAGCTGGGCTTTGACAGTCTCTTTCATTGCAATGGAAACGTTGCGAGGGGCACACTGGACTGGAGCAACGCTGGGGTCCAACTTGAAGTGGACCTCTCCAGGCACGGATTCCACAGATGAGTTGAATACATCACTGTACTTGGTAATTAGCTGCTCTCTGGTCAGTGCCCCGGACTGTGTGTGTTCTACTCTGTGCACATCTGCAGGAATTGTGAAGTGTATGAACCCTACGCGTTCGCATGTGGAGCCTAATAGGAGAGGATTTTGGTTTGTCTTCACAATCTCAAGTGACAATTGGTGTGTCTGCCCCCTCACCACACACTCAGTCTCAAAGAGGCCCATGGTGCTCAATAGAGTACAGCTTCAGTCTGGTATTGCTGGGGTGGAGTGGTGTGTTGGGCGCCAGTTTAAGCTTGTCCTTGTAGCTCATTACATTGCAGGTGGCCCCTGAATCAAGCTGGCATTGCTGTGGCTTGTTATTTAGTGTATAGCAGGTAGACCACGTCATGGCACACTGGATTACGGACTACTGCAACACAAGTGTACCCCAGGGAATGGTACTGTTGCCATTCTTGTTCACCCTCTACACGTCAGACTTCAGATTCAACTCCAGAAGTTCTCGGATGATTCATCCATCATGGGTTGCATCAACGAGGACAACGAGGATGAGTACAGGAGAGTCTGGTTGAGTGGTTCATTGGATGGTGCGGCGACCTACAGCTCAATGTCAGCAAGACATTTTCTCGTTGGAAGTGCCCACCACCTGTCATCCTCCAGGGCAAGGAGGTAGAGATGGTGGAATCTTACAAGTTCCGGGGACTGACACCCAAGTGGAGGCACGCATTGCTGCGTGCCTGGCAGACATCTCGGAGTGGATGTCGATGCACCACCTGAAGCTCAACCTGGACAAGACTGAGCTGGTGTTCCTCCCAGGGAAGGGTTCTCCACACCGTGACCTGGCCATCACCATTGACAATGCTGTGGTGACGTCAACTCGGACTGCGAGGAATCTGGGTGTGACCCTGGACAACCAACTGTCGTTCTCAGCAAACATCGCCTTTTCCTCACTGACGAGACGGCACAGGTGCTCATCCAGGCTCTTGTCATCTCCCGCCTGGACAACTGCAACTCCCTCCTTGCTGGTGCCCCGGCGTCTGCCATCAGACCTCTGGAGCTTGTTCAGAAAGCTGCAGCTCGTCTGGTGTTCAACCGCCCCAAGTTCTCCCACACAACTACCCTTCTCCGTTCTCTACACTGGCTCCCTGTAGCAGCTCGCATCCAGTTCAAGACCCTGGTGCTAGCCTATAGGGCAGTGAAAGGAACAGCTCCTTCTTACCTCCAGGCTATGGTCAAGCCTTACACCCCCGCCCGACCACTTCGCTCTGCTGCCTCGAGGCGACTGGTGCCCCATTGCTCAGAGGCCCCTGCGGTCAATCTACACGGTCACGGCTCTTCTCTGTCCTGGCCCCGCAGTGGTGGAATAAACTCCCCACTGACAGCAGAGTCACTGCCCATCTTTCGCCGCAGGCTGAAAACCCACCTCTTCAAGAAACACTACCCTGACCCTTCCTCTTAGCACTTGCTTATTTGTCTTCACTTATTGGTCTTAGCTCTTGTTTATTTGTTTGACTTATTTGTCTCATTTGTTTAAATAAAAAGTACTTTACACTTTTACCTTAGCACTGGTTATGCTCTTAGATGCTTGTTTAGGAAGGAAATGCACTTACAATTTCTGATGACTAGTAGTTCTCTTGCCTACCTATGTTGAATGCACTTACTGTAAGTCGCTTTGGATAAAAGTGTCTGCTAAATGCCTGTAATGTAAAGTGTAACGTAATGTGCACCTCGACAATAAACTGGACTGGTCAGACAACACTGAGCTATTGAGCACTCTTATATATGTGACCTGCTCTCATAAAATCAGTCACATTGACCCCAAAACACATTTTAGGATTTTCATACTACTTGAAAGAGGAGAATGCAGGCTTTCCAATGAGACCAAAAAGGCCTTTAAAAAAAACCTTTCCATTATGACTCTGAACATTCCATTCTAATATTTTCTGGGGGGCTGCCACTTTGACATCTCACAAACAAATGCTGCTTGAGTGATTATTTTAAACAGATATAACATTTAGGCACCTATGTAATGAGGAGAAATTGCTCTTTAAGGTTATATTACACACAGTACACTTACACTATTTATCCACTATTAATGAATCTTTCAAAAGAACCTTGAAGATGCTATGAAAAATCTGTGAATCTCCTCCCCAACCCCCCACAATTATGGTTACACATAATTAAATTGCGTAAAAAGAAAGACAAACATACTGATATACATTAAAGTGTTTATGTAAACACATTCTTTATTCGTAAATATATGATTATTGTATACAGTAGCTTATACAGTGTAGAAGATTTATACCAATCTATAGCAATGTATAGGTCAATGTACACATCAGATCCGGATGTTCCACCATAATAAACTTTGATGCACTGTGTATATGCTGCTTGCCCAAACTCGGCATCTATTGCACGCCCAAGGGAGTTTTTCCTTTTCCTCTGTTGAGGGTCCAAGGCTGGGGGATGTTGTGTACTAACCATTTATTGTTTCACATGTTGGGCACTGTGAAGCCCTTAGAGACTGTAACGGTGATTATGGGTTTGATTTGATTTAAACCCCAAAGTAATATTGCAAGAAAAGATACAACCATATTACATATATCACTAATTCAATCCTTAAATTATTCAATAATTCATCTAGACATTCATCATCTCTGCATATGTGATCACCATCAATAAAGAGGTCCTCTGGTGCATCCTTTCTTTTTGCTGCTTCCTTTTAGAACAAGTAATTTCTTTGGAGCAGTTCATAGTGCTGCTGATTTTTCCTAACAGGAACATGTGTTTCTCACCTAGGAAACAAAAAACAACTTAGGCCTACATTCAATGTTGTGACAATTAAAATAAATTTACATTAGAACTAATTTTGTCATTTCAGTGTGAGACCACTCATCTGTAGTTAAATACAACTACAGGGTCCTGTTGACCAGCTAGCTAGCTAGAACTACTCAAAACATTACCTACAGTGTTCATTATTACTGAGAACAAGGTTTAAAGAAGATAAGATAAACACACTTCTGTTTACTAATGTTGGCTAGCTCTATGGGATAAGTGGAAAAGTGCTTACCAGCAGTCATCTCTTGAAACTGGTCTCGTTTTTTCACCATCTCCTCAGGAAAGAAGAGGCTTTCCCTGATGAAATCTGCAGCCACACTTGAAGCTACGAGCCTTCTCGATATCCCCTCCAGATCCGTAGCTCACATATTCATCCCGTACTGACTCAAGGACGGCAGATGTTGGGCCTGTTAAAAAAAAGTGGCTCCATGTCAACGTCTTCATCGTTGTCGGTGTCTGAAATGGGCCTGTCAGAGTCCGAAGTGTCGCCCGAGGTTTCACTGTTGGTGTCCATTCCCGTGTCATCTGAGCCACTCTCCTCAGTCTCCCGGTCAGATCTCGGTGCCAAAAAGTATTCGTCAATAAGCTCTCGCCACCGATCGCTGGAATCCACAGACAACACTGGATTGCTGTTTAACAGCCAAGCGATTTCTTCTTCTTTCTGAGATGCCATTGAAAGTCTTGATTATTATGATACTAGCTTGTTAACTTGACAACCAACAGGTGCGGATGCAGCTGACAGCTGGCTCGTTATCGCTAAATGCCACTGCCAGGATCAACTTCGCCAAAATACCATATCTTGCTTTTATGCTTCAAAATTATATTTCCACTCCAAAATAGGAAGTAATTCATACAGATTATGAAAGCCAAGATTTTGTTTTATTAAAATTAGTCAAAATACCAAAATGGTCCAAAATATACTTTTTGACATTAAAAAGCATTTTTATGTAAATTAGCCATTGCGACTTCCGACTGATTCTGTGAGAGCACGTCACATATTGATACTATGAGCTGATTTATATGTATGAACATAATTTGCTGTGCATCATAACCAATGTCTTCCATCTCCATGTATAGACATTGGTACATTGTTGGCCGCCTCCACGTCAGCTGTCACTGGGAAAAATGTGTCCAGGCTCGCCAGGAGCCTGGACAAATTTGTCCATTTGAGCTGCAGTCATCCGCCTCGAACTCCTGGAAGCATCGGGACTTCTTCTCAGATCACTGATTGGCGCATTCTCCCTTAGTGTAAAAGGGAAGTAAATAATTATACACTACAGCAATTACACGTGTGTTTGGTGGGGGGGCTTTTGAGCGGGAAGTAAGGTTCCCTCTGTTTACCAGGTGTGCAACTATTCCTGTTCGCCAAACTCCAGCCAGCTAGCTAGCCGAAGCAGGGCTTCGACTTCCGTACTCGGGATTCCCCCAAGGGATGAAAGAAAACACAAAGAAAACACCAAGCAATAAAGCAATATTTTCTTTACTGATAGACCGTAGTGTTACATGACATGACATCATATGACGACTCCACCTCTTTGTGTCATGTGTTTGTTTTGCGGCCACATCAGGATCAAAGTTCAGTTGCTCCTTCACTTTGGCTTAGTAGAAGGGAAAGCTATGTCAGTCTGGAAGAAGGACTGTCTGTATTCTTGCTCTGAAGCTAATGTACCTGACACAGAAGGTGTTGAATTGTAAATACTTTGGATTGAAGGAGCCCGGCAAGCTATATGGAAGAGTGACCATTTACTTTCGAAGGTCTTCACTGATGGATGTTGTAAAGTGAAATAGTTTAAGGCAGTGTGAATGTTTATGTTTTCGTAATGTGTCAATAGAGAATAAATCCTGATGCAAATTATTCTCATATGTATGTAATCGACTGACTACATCAGAGAGATACTTTAAATAACTGGTTCAGAAGAATAACACAATGTTAGGATATTAGGACAGACATTTCTAATGTTAGATCAATGGAGAATGCAACACAGATTGGAACATTTGTGCTGGCTGCTTATGGCAACATTGGACACTTTAAGTATATCTATTTCATCATAATATTCTTATGGTACCTCTTAATTTTTCTAACCAACACAGTACTTATTGTGGTAATATTTATGGACAGGAAGTTGCATGAGCCCATGTATATATTCCTCTGCAGTTTGTTTGTTAATGAAATGTATGGCAGCACATCACTGTATCCTCTTCTACTGTCACAGATGTTTTCAGAGACCCATGAAGTGACTCTGACATACTGCTTCCTGCAGATATTTTGTCTCTACACATCTACATCAATTGAATACTGTAATCTGGCAGCCATGGCATTTGACAGATACGTTTCTATATGCTACCCTTTACGCTACAATGTCATTATGACCACTGGGAGAGTCTATACAATCATCCTAGTAGTGTGGGTGTATTCCTTTGTTAAGTTTACACTTACATTATCTTTACCTTTTCGGTTTAAACTTTGTGGGAACGTTATTGACAAAGTGTTTTGTGACCTCCACTTGTTGAGCAAACTTGCATGCTCAGTCTCAAAGCCTCACAGCTGGTTAGACTTAGTGTTTGGTGTTGTAACTGTTGCTCTGCCATTGATCCCTATTTCATTTTCTTACCTGAAGATCTTGATTGTTTGCTTACAAACCTCCAAAGAGACGAAGCAGAAAGCCATCAGCACATGCACTCCACAGATTGCCTCTCTACTGAACTTGTGTTGCGGCTGTTTCTTTGATATGTTTCAAAGCAGATCTAACGTGGCTCATATACCAAGTATGTTGCGTATCATTTTATCAGTGTATCTTCTGATTTGTCAGCCAGTTTTAAGTCCCATCATGTATGGCTTGAATCTGTCAAAAATAAGAATTGCCTGTAAAAGATTTCTGCTTAATATAAAATAATGCTTTAATTTGATTGTACATTGGCTTATAGTTTATTTCAAAATCAAAAGAACTCCCTAGTAAAAACAGAAAATCATAAATGTGTCTATACGTTTTCACTGTATAAGGGTCAGCATGAAGAGGAAGCGTCAGAATGAGCATTCAGAAGCATAAGTACTCACTGTATATGAACCTGTGAGCTTCACATTAAAGGAGATTGTATGTCTCTTTTCTGAAATATGATTCCTTTCAATGATGGGGTTGATTTTCCAGCTAAAAGCTACAAATAGAAGACAGGTGACGAATGTTTCTGCTGCTGAGAGGTTTTAGATAAAATTATATGGTTTTAGGAACCAGCATTTAGGTGGTTGGTATAGATATAAGTATATAACTATAGTTTATGTATACAAATGCAAAGTGGGCTGAAACACTGAAAAATCTTGATGAATGTGATTTTATGTGACTTGTCAGGAGGAGGTTATGACAGGAATATGTATCCAAAGCATCTCATTAAACAAATCAGGTTCTGTTTTTTCTCTGAAAAGTCCTCTCTCTCCTAATACAGACATGTTGCTCAAATGCTGTGGTATTAAGCTATTTTGGTAGTTAGCATACCTATTAGTATACCAATGAATAGTATAAATATATTTCCAAGGCACAACATTTTTTCATGTATAGGTTTAGCTCCTGCAGTGTAATTGCATGTATTTTAAGCTGATGTTAATCATTCTGTAAAGAGTAATTTACATATGTCCTTGTAGTGGCTATTTGTCTATCTTCAAAGTTCTTACAGTATTCAGACACCACTGGTGCACTGGTTCTAGCTGGTTGTACGCAGGCTAAAAAAAATGTTTTGTCAGTTTATTCCAGTAAATTTCAGCACACACAGGGTTCAATCCTCCTGGTTCTCTCTGGTTGTGTTCGGTTTACACATGCTCACCATAGCATAGGTAGATATTGTCCATATTCAATCACAATGATGTTTTCATTCAGGAAATTCAGACTCAAGCACACCAGTCACGCTAACACGATGACACGCTGACACGTTCAAAAAATGTTTGCTTCCCGTTCCACACACCTGATTCTCATCACAGCTTAGCTATATGCACTTCCCACATTAATGCTCCACCCTGTGTTCAATGTCAGAACTGCATGTGTATACATGTATACATACATACATAGTCACCTAATGTTTTTAGATAAGGATAAGATAAAACAAACAAAAAACTACATTATGGCTCCAACAGCGAATAAAGCGGCCCATTGACTCTCCAGTCCTGCCATGTCTCTGTCTGTCTAAGCGCCTAAGCATCTCCATAAGGTTTTACAACTGTAACCCTCTCTCCGGTGTCCCTATATTTCGAGCTCCCGACTAGTCTCTGCGTTGTGTTGTGTGATTGGGGTTTGGGTGGGAGTAAGGGGGACAGGAGGCTTCTGAATGCGGTTAAAGCAAACTTTACTGGATCCTTTCACCAAAACAGGACAGCCAGCAGCACACATTGACTCTCGTTGTAGTCTTTTCAAAAGGCAAAACAAAACTGTGGCTCTATGGTGGCCCCAACCAACCAAAAAGGGCTAACACAATAGCTGCACACACACAATCAAGCAACAAAAATAAGAGTGCCCTCTGGTGGCCACGCACAATAATCCACCACCCTACACAACCTTATGGAAATTGTCAGGATATGCTGTGAAACTGATTCAGAAACGCCATGTATCATGGAAAGTGACGATGACATTGTGAGTTTCGGTTTTTTGATTGAAATCACTTGTTGTTTGATAAAACAAGCCACAAATCAACTTTATTACATAGCGGGACCTACCTAGTCGTCACTGCCGGAGAGGGACACTGTTTCCCGGGAGCGAGTGCATTGAAGAGTCCGTCGGGAGGACTGACCAGTTTATGCTGAGTTTTCGCCGTATAAGTTTGACGACTTTTGTTGTCTGATCCTATTAGACTTCTTTATGGGTCTGTGTGAAGTAAGGGGTGTTTTCTCTTGTATTTTGAAAGCCCAGCGTTAGCTAAAATAAGAGGGACGTTTTGTTGTCATACTGTCAAAGTTGACACTGAAGGGAGAAATGTTGTGGATCATATACTAGTGATCTCAACCTGAAGAGACTCTCTTCTTTTAGATAGAGATATTTGGATAATATAGATAATATTCATATACAAGTAAAAAAATATATAGTATTGATTATAGGATATGATTAGTATGTGATAACTTTCACCGTTATGAAGTAATACAATTTCTTTGTACCATCTGAAGAAAGTTGTACATACATCTTTTGCCATGTGTTTGGTACCAAACTAAAGAGGAAGTTGTGCTCTTTAAAATGAAAAAAACATTCAATTACCAATTTCTTTTTGTTTTTTAAATAGAGATGTTTGTTTGGAATGAGTAAGAAAATGCTCAAAAGATAATAACCAAAAGATGTATCCTGGGATTCATTCAAAACTTAATTTGTTTGGAAAATAATAAATAAATGAGAGACATTTATATTGTTAATCGCAATTATTTCTGAGACAATTAATTGTAATTGCAACATTTGGAATTGTTACATCTCTAGTCACTGTGTGAGTGGGAGGGCTCATAGGCAGTGGCCTCACCTCTCTTTGGACCCTTTCTGTACACGTGGGTGTTTCTACTGTAGCAGCAGAGGAGGATGAAGGTTAAGAAGCTGCTTCCCTCTTGCTCAGTACAGGGGAGAGACTATTGAAGCTGTTATTCCACACAGGCTCATGAACATAATCTGCTTTATTCGGGCTTTTTGATAGCTTCATAAGTGCAGGGGAGGACCTCAGGACTTATCATGTTAAACATCCGTGCAACATCCGATCCTCTGTGAGCATTTCCAGTGAAATAGGAAATGAAGAAGTACAGAGATCCTTCAGTCGGACTGAAATGTCGTCATAGCCCACAGATTCTGTTCACTTGTGTTTGATAATTATCTGAAATTTGTTTGTTATATATTGTCAATTCCAAATGTGAGAGTTATGCAGGTTATGGAAAACTTCATGCACGCAGGCTGTTGTGTTTCTTGTGTTGAAATAGGCAGTTTTACTTTGGACATTTTTTTCTTCATTTCTTCTTTGTCTCTTCCCTCTCACTTTCTTTCTGTCGCTATCTCTCACCCCTCTCTCCTTTTTGCCATCTATCCATCTCTCTCTTTCACTCTCTTTCCCATCCCTTTCTCTCCATCAGTCTCTGTCATCTTCTATCTCTGCCACTTTGCAAACATGAATAACAGCAACAGCGTAGCTCCTTTCTATTTTGATCTCACCCTGTTTGCAGACCAGGGGCCCCTCAGATACCTGTCCTTCACTCTGTGTCTGTTGCTCTACACTGCTATCGTCTCTGCTAACATTGTCATAATTCTGACCATCTGTCGGGACCGGTCCCTGCATCAGCCCATGTACATTTTCATCTCCTGTCTGTCTGTGAACTCTCTGTATGGTTCTACTGGCTTCTTCCCCAGGTTCATGGTGGATCTTTTGTCAGACACTCATTTGATCTCACGTCCTGCTTGTTTCACTCAGATATATGTTATTTATACGTACGCAGCATATGAGCTGACCATTCTGAGCGCTATGGCCTATGACAGGTATGTTGCTATATGTCAGCCCTTACACTATCACAACAAGATGACGTCCAGGGTGGTGCGAGACCTTTTGATTTTACCCTGGTTCTACCTTGCATTTGGTGTTGCCTTGTGTGTCTCTGTGGCCAGCAGTTTGCCTTTATGTGGAAATAAACTTCACAGGGTTTTCTGCTCCACCTGGTCTGTAGTGAAGCTCTCCTGTGTGGAGGCCACTCTGAACAATATAGCAGGCCGGTTTCTCAGTATCACAACCATCTTTATGCCCCTGATCTTTGTCCTGTACACCTACTTACGTATTCTGCTTATTTGCAGGAGAAGCTCGTCTGAGTTCAGAGGCAAGGCGCTGCAAACCTGCCTTCCCCACATAGTGACCTTTGTGAACTATTCTATCGCAATCTTCTGTGAGGTTTCGCTGAGTCGTTTTGAAGCTGATGAAATTAATCCACTTGTTGCTGTTGTTTTATCTCTGGAGTTTTTGATCATTCCTCCCATCAGTAACCCACTAGTTTATGGCCTGAACCTGCCACAGATCAGAGGAATCATTTTGAATCATTTAAAGATACCCAAAATGGTCCCTGCTGGATAACACAAGAGTCATGTTTGCATTCACCTTCATCAGGATGTCTATGAAAAAATAAGCATCCTACTTAAAATAACTCCCTGCATCTCCTAAATCACAATATTAATTTTGGCCTCCCTTCTCACAGAATGTATATTTACAGCCCAGCTTTTGGCTCATCAGGCTACATACAGTCATGATTGAAAGTTTTTTTGACCCAATTATAGAAATTTTGATTTTTTTTTTTCATCATGTCATAATTATTTAATCAAAATTATTTCTTTAAGGATTTCATATCCTTTTAGAGGAAACTAGTCAATGCATGTAGTAAAATGAAAATACTTTAAGGGGAATTGTATTTGCAGATGCAAATACAAGTGAACCTCTAGTTAAATCAAATCACGCCCCCCCCCCCCCCTTCAGTGTTCTTCACAGCTTTTCAGCGTCTTTTTCTTGTTGGCTACATTTGTTAGTTTTGACAGGTTAGCCAGTTACTAGGACATCACCTAGTGTAGAATTGTAAATGTAAATAATGTAAATGTAGAATTGCAATAAAGAGGCTACCTGTTTGCAATATATTTTTATGTTTGATTTTCACCTGCTGCCAGATGCCTTGGGAATAAAAATCTTCTTTTCTTTTTCTGCTTCATACCCCTCAATGAGGAGTTCCTGCTCCATAGAGCTGAAAAAATCTCTTGCTCTCTTGCTTTTTCATGATTTTGGAAATCTACAACCACGAATCAAAATAAATATATAAAGGTTACATTATGAGAATTAGAAAAATATTGCTTTTGTCAATTTCAATATGTTTCGTGATTCTGCAAACAGTAGTGTAACAACACATTATGTAATTGTAATTTAACATTATGTAATTTAACATCATAGGAATGTATTCATAGGAATAGTTCACATATTTTACAAATTTCCATGTTTATTGACTCATTTATGAACAAACTAAAAGTTGCTGACATGTTTTTTAGGCAAGTTTGAGCATTTTAGAGAAAATTAGCAATAGCTACCAGGCCTGTTAGAAAGTATTACATACATTTACAATGTGATAATGAGGGAAATTAATAATAATAATAACAATAATACAATCAACATTCTTGATGCATATGCTGTCTGGTCATTTAACCAGCCAAGTGGAAGGGTATAACAATGTATGCACAAAACAGAAAACATTAAGTGAATAGAACACATTTTCACAATGTTAATGTGTTAAATTACCACATATTAGAACTAGATGCATGAGCATCATCATGCAGTATATTTAAAGGAATGTTTGATATATATTCAATTCATTTAGCTATTTATTTTTTGACAGATCTGAAATTAACCATTATTGTGACCTGTAGCCTTTGGGTCTTATGTATGGGATATGGACAACAGCAATCAATGCGTAAAATGAATTTTGAGTCAGTATGATTCATGCTAGAATGCATAAAATAAACATTGTTGTTATGTTATAACGATTTTCATGAATGAAGACATCCATTTTGGTTGGTTATTACATAATGCACCTTATTATTACATTTTCATTAAAAAAAAGTGCAACTCCAGCATTTTGTAATGACCACTGCAATATGTAATAATTTATTACAAAATGCAGGGAAATTTATTACATATTGCGTTCAGGCTGTTTCAAAATCCGGGTGTTATTACATAATGAAGTGAAAATGTATTACATTTTGTCGAGTTATTACATAATGCGGTGTTATTACAAAATGTGTTGTTACAGGTAGTCTCACCTCGCCTTCTGTCCATATAAGGAGTGTGATCCTGTTTTTTGGCATGCGATTCATCTCTTCATAGCATGCACAGTTATCCAAGGTGTTTTAATGCTGGATTGACTAATCAAATCGTAATCCATGTTCAAGTAAACCCAAGTTGAATTGACGAGATAATTGGAAACGACATGCGTCAAATTATCCTAGATTGTTTAAGCAATATACATGAAACTGGGCCCTGGTCAGACTGGTGTTACCCATGCAGTTGAAAGAAAACCATTATGCTACGATCTAAGGAGACCTCAGAGGACCTCAGGAAGGGAGTAGTGAGTGTGCATTAGTCTGGGTAAGGTTATAAAGTCATATCAAAAGATTTGGACTCCATCAGTTCCCTGTGAGGCAAATAATATACAAATGGAGAACATTTAACGACTGTGCTCAAAAGTGGATGTCCTTCTAAAATATCACCAACAGTCACAAGAAAGATTTAAAAACTAGTAATAAACAAATGCAGCCTCTATTGCTGCATCTGATGTCATTGTGCATCCGCCAACAATAAGAACACTGAATAGAGATGGCATTCATGCAAGGGTAGGAAGGAAGAAGCCTCTAGTGTCAAAAAAGACCAAAGCTGCCAGTGTAAAGTTTGCCAGAGACCGGCTGGACACATTTCTGGAAGTCTGTTCTCTGGACAGATGAGTCAAAAAATTTAACTGTTTGGTCGCAATTCAAAATGCCATGTTTGACAACAACCAAAAACTACCAAAAATATTGCGGCGATTTGCGGGTTCAAACCCTTTTGTTACTGCAAACTGCATGCAGAGTGACAGAAGAAAATAAATTCCACAAACAAATATATGCACTTAACTTTATGTTTAAGTAAGCAAAATCGCGTTTTTGGGCCTTAATTACAGCGCCGCCATCTGGCCGATTGGGCTCATGTTTCTTGGGAAGCATTTGCACATCATTTCCAGTTATTGGGCCAAGTTTCATGGTTTTAGCTCATTCCAGCTCACGGCAATTTGAGAAGCGGCATAAGACAACAAAGAAACAGTGAGCAGAGCTCCCATGCTGCTCAAGGTAAACAAACAAGCTTGACGCCATAATTTACCGTAACCATGGTGGCCGCTCCTGAACCAACACTGAGACCGTACATGTTTGAGCCGGAGTCTGACCCAGAATGGGAAGCGGCAGCTGAGCGGTTCCACTTAGAACCCAGCAGAAGGTTTCTCAATGATAACAATTCCGTGTAATTTAAACTTTTTAAATTTTAATGACAGTAAAACTGAAATCCTGATGTTTGGACCCAGTAGTGCCTGTGACGCTTTTCATATGGACCTGGGTTCCCTGGAATCATATGTAAAACCCACTGTAAAAAATCTGGGTGTGATAATGGACTGTGATTTTAAATTGGACAAACAGATAAATTCTGTGGTAAAATCTAGCTTTTTCCAGCTGAGGCTCTTATCGAAGGTCAAGTCTTTTTTATCGTTTGCCGATTTTGAAAGGGTTATACATGCTTTTATCACGACCCGACTTGACTACTGCAATGCCCTGTATGTTGGTGTTAGCCAGGCCTCTCTCTCACGCCTGCAGTTGGTCCAGAATGCTGCAGCTCGTCTTTTAACAGGAACGCGCAAGCGAGAGCACATTTCCCCCGTACTGGCCTCCCTCCACTGGCTCCCTGTACGTTTTAGGATTCATTTTAAGATTTTATTGTTTGCTTACAAGTCATTAAATGGGCTAGCTCCACCTTATCTCTCTGATGTTTTACAGCGATATGTTCCATTAAGGTCACTCAGGTCCGCTGATCAGTTGCTCCTGGTTGTACCTAAGGCTAAGCTTAAGCTCAGGGGAGATCGCGCTTTTGCAGTTGTAGCCCCCAAACTCTGGAACGAGCTGCCTCTACATGTTAGGCTGGCCCCTACATTGTCTGTTTTTAAATCTCGCCTCAAAACACATTTGTACTCCTTGGCTTTTAACTCAGTATGAGAGTTGCATTTTTCTTTTTGTTTGGTCTTGTTGCTTTTATATTACTGTCATTCTGTCTCTTAAACTGGTCCTTGTGTTTTATTGTGTTTTTAAGTTTTTACGATTGATTGATTGTACAGCACTTTGGTCAACTGTGTTGTTTTAAATGTGCTTTATAAATAAAGTTGGATTGGATTGGATTGGATATTGTACTTTCGTGCCTTAAAGGGGAATTCTGGTATTTTTAAACCTGGGCTCTATGTGTACAAATTTGTCATTTATACCGCAAAATAGGTACAAAAAGTTTTGGAATTGCTCCGGTAGATCGCCTCAGTCGGCAGTCGTGAAACGCGCTGCTATGGCTGCAACGTAATCTGTTGGGACAAGTGCGCCGATCAAAGTACATCCACTAAAAGTGCTTGTTTTTGCCACTGACAGGCTCAGATTGTTATTGGAAGTGTCTGACAACATTATGGAAAGGATCGCTACAGAGATAGACCTTTTTTTAACCAGACTTATAAAACAGACATATAAAGCAGAGACTGGTCCCAACAAATAACTTTAACATGAGTCCTGACTCCAACCAATAACTTTAAAAGATGTGTCCAGACCCAACAAGCCCGTAGCGAGGCCCCGCTAGCCCGTTAGCTAACCAGCAGTCGAATATACTAACTAGACTAACTTGCAAATAAAATCAAAACATGGTGACACTTACAGATTCCAAGTTTGCAGATGGGTCATGTACAGTAGTCCGACATGAAGTGATCATCACACACATAAAAAATTAGCTAACTGTAGCCGGGACATTTTCGCGTGTTTGCAGGCATCTATGTTAACATGCTAACATGCATAAAACCAGTTTGTAGGATTTTTTTTGTAGGAGTAAAAAGCCACAAAAATAGCATTGTATGATTGTATTGCGCTTTAGACGTGGTCTTCATTGGCGGAAGGTGCAGACATGCATAACATCACCCCAAAACTGACACCAAAATCCCACTGCACCGCCTGTTTTTTTTTATTTCCCCCTTACTATAGTTAGGACATGTATGAAAAAGAGATACCATACCTCTGCATCATATCCACAATATTAGGTATGGAAATGGATTATTATTGTTTGCCTTGCCTAGTTGACTCAAGGTGAAATCAATGAAGTAAAAATAGATAAAAGAACATATGAAGTTACTCTGTGAGTGGGAGGGCTCATAGGCAGTGGCCTCTTTGGACCCTTTCTGTACACGTGGGTGTTCCTACTGTAGCAGCAGAGCAGGATGAAGGTTAAGAAGCTGCTTCCCTCTTGCTCAGTACAGGGGAGAGACTATTGAAGCTGTTATTCCACACAGGCTCATGAACATAATCTGCTTTATTCAGGCTTTTTGATAGCTTTATAAGTGCACTGGAGGACCTCAGGACCTTTTGTTGCTGATGTATGGAGTTTTTCTTACCACTATTGTCAAACACACAAGTGAACAGAATCTGTGGGCTATGACGGCGTTTCAGTCTGACTGAAGAATCTCTGCACTTCTCCATTTCCTATTTCACTGGAAATGCTCACAGAGGATCGGATGTTGCACGGATGTTTAACATGATAATGTTCTCAGTGATAAATATTAGATTCATTGTGCACATGGTCCATTTAACACAGAATTATTTGTTTGTTATATAAATTCCAAATGTGAGAGTTATGCAGGTTATGCACGAAGACTGTTGTGTTTCTTGTGTTGAAATAGGCAGTTTTACTTAGGAGTTTTTTTTCCTAATTTCTTCTTTGTCTCTTCCCTCTCACTTTCTTTCTGTCCCTATCTCTCACCCCTCTCTCCTTTTTGCTATCTATTCATCTCTCTCTTTCACTCTCTCTCCCATCCCTTTCTCTCCATCAGTCTCTCTCATCTTCTATCTCTGCCACTTTGCAAACATGAATAACAGCAACAGCGTAGGTCCTTTCTATTTTGATCTCACCCTGTTTGCAGACCAGGGGCCCCTCAGATACCTGTCCTTCACTCTGTGTCTGTTGCTCTACACTGCTATCGTCTCTGCTAACATTGTCATTATTCTGACCATCTGTCTGGACCGGTCCCTGCATCAGCCCATGTACATTTTCATCTCCTGTCTGTCTGTGAACTCTCTGTATGGTTCTGCTGGCTTCTTCCCCAGGTTCATGGTGGATCTTCTGTCAGACACTCATTTGATCTCACGTCCTGCTTGTTTGACTCAGATATATGTTATTTATACGTACGCAGCATGTGAGCTGACTATTCTGAGCGCTATGGCCTATGACAGGTATGTTGCTATATGTCAGCCCTTACACTATCACAACAAGATGACTTCCAGGGTGGTGCGAGACCTTTTGATTTTTGCCTGGTTCTACCCTGCATTAGTTCTTGCCTTGTGTGTCTCTCTGTCCAGCATATTGCCTTTGTGTGGGAATAAAATTCACAGGGTTTTCTGCTCCACCTGGTCTGTGGTGAGGCTCTCCTGTGTGGACACCACTCTGAACAATATAGTGGGCCGGTTTTTCACTATCACAACCATCTTTCTGCCTCTGATCTTTGTCCTGTACACCTACCTACGTATTCTGCTTATTTGCAGGACAAGCTCGTCTGAGTTCAGAGGCAAGGCGCTGCAAACCTGCCTTCCCCACATAGTGTCCTTTGTGAACTATTCTATCTCAATCTTCTGTGAGATTTCACTGAGTCGTTTTGAAGCTGATGAAATTAATCCACTTGTTGCTGTTGTTTTATCTCTGGAGTTTTTGATCATTCCTCCCATCAGTAACCCACTAGTTTATGGCCTGAACCTGCCACAGATCAGAGGAATCATTTTTAGATTTTTAAAGAGACCCAAAATGGTTCATGCTGGATAATGGATGACACAACGTGCACAGATGGTATCAAATGAAGCCTTAAGCCCCTTCCCATTTCTCCTATTACTCACACATTGTGCTCCTGGAATATGGTCATTAATGTGATTTTATGTACAAGTCTCCGGCACATGTAAAAGAATTCCATAAAGCGAAGATGCTTTCAAAAATAATAAAATGATCTTCTCAAAGAGTTCTTAAAAAGAGCATCCTGTAATATTGTAGCATATTGTAACCTGTGAGAACTTGTTGACTCGATCTGAGAATTTGTAGAAAAAATGTGTCAGAATTTTCACTCAGAAAGTATTCACACATTGTTGGGTGGAGAAGAGTCCAGGTCTGGACCAGTGTAGAAGATTGAACCTCCTCACCAACACTTAAGTTACTGGAGTCTCAAACAGGTTCAAAAATTCACTGGAGATGATCAGAGTTCGATGCATAGAGTTTTATTCTTCAACAGAGACAAAACCCGAGCCGGTCCCGGAACCAGACTGAAGTACTGCCATAAATGCCACGACAGCTGCAAACTTGTAATAAAATATTTGCTTATATTTATTTTTGTACTTGAATTCACTTTTACTGCAACACAGTGATTCCAATCTGTCATTGCAACTTTGCAAATACGATCCTGTGCATCACGAGTGCAGAACCTGGTGATGGTGATAGTTAATGTGGTAATGATTTATTGATAAAATGCTACATGTAGTATGAAGTAATATTAAGGACACATTTCAATGAAGACATAAATTAATAAATAATGAAATGGCTCACAAAGCGACATTAGTGGCTTAGCGAACTAACTTTGGGTTTAAACCTGCTTTTCGGTCTCATGAAGGCGGCCACCTTATAGCAGGGTAGATCACCATAGTAACCAACCTGCTCTGGACCATGTTATGTTGAGGGTATTGGATCAAAACAGATAAAAAGATTCTTCACCAAGCAAAAGTGGCATCATCTCTCCTGGAGGATACCTTTTTAAAATAATCTTACTGCAAAAAACCCATTAACAAAACCAGATATGAACAATAACATTGCAATCAAATGAAAAAAGTGTACAGAGGGATACTATTGATGTAACTGATGGTAAGGAACTTAGACAAATGCCTTTACTTTATTATATTAGAGATATAATAATTGTTTGTAGCATTTCCAGGCACTTTGACACTGACTATAAAAGAGCTACACTGTAGCTGTACCTATCAATAATGAATGAAATTTACTGTTGCATATAACTACGGCGAAATTTATTAGGATACCCAAGGGTGATCAGTGCGATAGTTTGTACTGTAATGAAGAAGAAATAAACCCAGTGTGTCTTAGTGACAGTGATAAGACATTCATACTATCTGCACTGTTCCTCCAGCAGTCCTCTCCAGCCTTGGCACCAGAAACTGTGTTGCTCATATTTCATATTTTGTCATTTTTGTGTGTGTGCCCAGGCCTTGAAAATGGGATTTCAATCTCAATGAGACTACCTGATGATATAAAGGATCAATGAACTAGACTGTAAAAGTGTACTCATTAAGGCGCTTTGTAAGTGGCATAGCAAATAGACAGTGGCTTTACCCCCCCATGGACCTTATGGCCCTGCTCTGTAGCAGCAAAGCAGGATAAAAGTAAAAAAGCTGCTCCAGTCAGTACGGGGGGAGGCTGCAGCTGTCCAGAGGCACGACTTCTGGGATCTTTTTTTATTTTCATTCTAGAGGCTGATTACATTATCTGTTACAACTACATTAGAACACTAAATGGAAAATTTTATTTTGATTTTTTTAGTCTGGTTTCAGGACCTGTGGGATCTAACATTGATCTTATACAGGCTGCTCTGCGTATGTTGCCATTCAAAGCTTCTGTCTGGTGTCTGGTCTGGTCAAAGCTTCTTCTCTTCCGGTCTGGTGGAAGGACATCTGGTGCTCTTACTGTAATTCAATAGTTCTGCTATTCTTTTGTTATTTGAATGTGTGAAACTGACACCATTATTGAAATGAAGAGGCCATTTGGAAAACAGTGTAGATCCATTTTGGGGGAAAGTATATTCTCTGAAGTTTGTCATCTCTAAAATGTAGATGATCCAGTCTATAAAAGTGTTGGCGTTTAATCAAGCGAGGACTTTTACTCTAATAGGTGATCTGCTATCCTTTAAAAGTATTATCATTTGTTTTAACGTTCTGGAGCAATACTCCTGTCTTAGTCAGGTCTGTTTCAGCCACAGAACACACACACAGCACAGCACAGTGTGCTGTGTGTGTGTCCATCATGTCTTTCCACAAGATGGACAACTCGTCACATATTGTGTCCTTTGTGCTCGCTGCTTACGGCGACATCGGTAACCTGAGGTACCTGTTCTTCATCATAATAATCTTTACCTACTTGTCGATCATTTGTGCCAACATCTTGCTCATCACAACCATATGCGTGGAGAGAACTCTGCATGAACCCATGTACCTGTTCCTCTGCAGCTTGTTTGCTAATGAATTATACGGCAGCACTGCTGTGTTTCCTTGTCTCATATCCCAGATGCTTTCAGACACCCATGAAGTTTCTTTCACTCACTGTTTCCTGCAGATATTTTGCCTTTATACCTACGCTAATGTGGAATACTGTAACCTAGTGGCCATGGCGTACGATAGATACGTCTCTATCTGTCATCCCTTGCAGTACCATGTTATAATGACTTCCAGAAGAGTGTGTAGGATAATTATTCTTGTTTGGCTGTATTCTTTCATTCCCTTTACAATCACATACTCCCTGACTGTCCGCTTAAGGTTTTGTGGGAAGGTTATTGACAAAGTGTACTGTGACCTCCATGTCATCAACAGGCTGGCATGTACGATCTCAAATGTGAACAATATTTATATTTTAATTGTTGGAGTAGTGAGCATCACTGTACCACTCATCCCTATTTCATTCTCTTACTTCAAGATTTTAGTTGTTTGTTTGAAAAGTCCCAGACAGACCAGGCTGAAAGCATTGCGTACCTGCTCTCCCCATATCGTCTCACTGATAAACCTCTCCTTTGGCTTTTTCTTTGAAATACTACAGGCTGGTTCCCCTGTGACTCATGTTCCAGCTGCATTCCAAGTTATTTTATCAGTGTATCTAATGGTTTTTCAGCCACTTCTCACCCCTGTTCTCTATGGGCTGAATTTGTCTAAAATCAGAAATTTGTGTGTGAATTTGTTGCTACATAGAAATAGACATTTGTTTCACCGGAAGAACCTGAAAAAGTTGGATTTAGTTTGGTAGTCCTACACCCTGGGCTTTTAAAGATGCAGTCCAGGATGGATTTGAGCACCTAAATTTATTTTCGTATGCTCTTGAACAATTTCACTTGTATATGGAACAAAAGATTTTGGGATCTTAAGCCATCATAACCCAAATACAGGTCTGTTTCAGTCCAGTGCTTACAAATGCAAACCTGAGGATCTCAGACTGGCTAAATAACTTCTCAAGACCCATTAGTACAAAGAGGCATTCTCATAACCTGCATGTTTTATAATGAACTTTACTTTATTTGTATTGCATTATTATTCTTATTATTCTTATTCTTATTCTTATTATTATTGTAAATAATTGTTGTTGTTATTATTATTATTATATAGTATTATTATTATCATTAGTAATAATAATGTTCATCTACTAAATATTAATATAATAATCATCATAATCATAAAATCATAAAAAAATAATCATATTAATACTATATATTGTATTGTTTTTTCTCTCGTTTATCAGATGTTTCTGTTTACTGTTTTTTAAGCACTTTGCCACTTCTATTTTGAAAGGTGCAATATAAATAAAGATTATTATTATTATTATTATTATTATTGTTAATATTATTATTAATAATGTTCCCAGTCTAAACATATATGCAAAGCTCATGTTTATTTGCTACATGTTTGATGCCAATCCTTGCATCAAAAATGTGACAATTTTCAGGTAAAAAAGTTCAATAGAGAAAAAAAAATAAAGCCAGAAGTGGAGACAGTGTTTCAACAGGGGGCAGACTGGACCTTTAACTATGGCTCATTCATCAATACACATGATCCGATGTTGCTATCCCTTGTGCTGTACAGAGCGAACATTCATAGAAGACAAACTCAGACGTTATAAGACCACCATTATAATGCTGGCCATTTAACTCTCAGCTTCTGAGCACTAATCTTTTCCTCTGTTGGCTGGCTGACCTCTCTGCCTTCCTCGGTGCTGATGTCCTGTCTTTAGTTTACTACCTGCTGCTGGACTTCACCCAACTGATGACAGGCTTCTTAGGAAATGATTATCATTGCAGGGAACAGGCCACACATGGTCTACTTATGTATGTTGTTTGTACTGTCTACTTGTCTCAGTGCTAAGCATATTTAATAACATTCAATAACACTCTTTAGGTGATAATAAGACATTTTCTCTTCAGAATTGTAGAGTGAACTTTCTCTTTTTACTGTGTAAGTCAATAAAGGCATTTACTGGCCAGCAGACTGCAATCTGCTGTCCTACCAAAAGGTAGGAAACAAACCCTTCAAATGATCCTTGTGTCACCAGACACAGAGTGTGCGCGCGCACACTCACATAGGATTTACGGAACCACAATTGCTGCTTTTCGCTGTGATCCAGATCTGATTTTATTTCTACATCTACATATTAAACTTACAGCAAATACTCTCAGAATAATAACGGGATCCGTACAAAATAATGTAATAATAATAATAATAGGTAGTGTTTTATTGATTTCTGTATTGATACCCCTCCCACACACACACACACGGAGGTCAGAGGTCAGGGTCAGCTACAGAGCAGCACCCTGGAGCTGGCAGGGATACAGTGCCTTGCAGTCTCTCTCGCTCTCTCTCTCGCTCTCTCGCTCTCCTGGTACCTCCATGCCCCCTGGTCACATGTCCACCAAACCCCCTTTATGACTGACTGGAGGCCGCAGGACAAAAGGCAGCTTGTTCTCTGTGAGGGTTGGAAAGGCCCAGCGCTCTCATTTAATCTGTAAATGGTCATCAGATTAGTTGACATGACATTGGTCTTGTCATGCAGGGACCCACCGGATAAACACCAATGACCCATTTAGGGCCTGATCCTGAGTTTAAAGGTGTTCATTACATGTATAATTCTGCTCATGGTATTTTACTGTTATGAGAAGTGTAATTTGTTTCTGTTGCAGTCATTTAAAAAACCCAAATGTAAGCAAGCCTATTTCATCTCAAGTGCTTTGAATGACACATGACAACAATATTATCTAGAGGATTTGCGGCTGATAGTGTTCCAATTCTTCATTACACCTCATGAGAGACAGATCTGATGATTTCAGATCAGTGTGAACAGCGAAAAGCTCAGTCACATTACAAAATCGGATTGAGGCATGCGTCCTACATGCAGAAAAATCATCAGGGTTGTCATGACAAGTAAATCTTATATAATTTACCTGAGATAATTTTGGACAGAAAGACGGGCAGAGACTTGACTGGTGTTTGGGGGGACACCTCAACTCAGTCAAAGCTCAAATCGAAACCAAAATGTTGAAACCGGGGAGAATGCAGACACAAAAACAGATGTGATGAATTGCTTGCTCTGTGTGTCTTTCAACATCGCTGTCGGTTCATATCAGATACGGGATACATCCAGAATAGATATGAAGTCATCCAAGAAAATCTGATGCTCATAAAAAGCTGGTCTGACCAGGAAGACCTGCAGTGTGAAAAAGTACCATAATTTGTTTGAATTTTGTGCTGTCAAACCGTTTGTAAAAGTAGGAGTCACTTGTTTTCAAATGGTTGATAGTTTTAATTTGTAACCATACTCTTCAAATGTCCAGTCATGGCTGTTTCCTCCTTACTTCAGGTGTAGAAACAAAACATGTTATAGCAAAAGTTGCGATTATTTGGCCTACCAAATATTTGAGTCCAACCCACTGTCTGCACAGACAGGTCCAGTTATGTCATTTTATCGTCACACTCAACGTACTCAACTTTCCCCTAAAACCAGACAAGGTGAAATGTTCAACCTCAACTGTTGAAACGTTCGGCCTCGCTATCTCATATCTGCTGTTTCATGTTTCATTTTCAGGCGTTAATTTATGTCTACAATCTGTATACCAAGAGGGCGGTGTCTGCCAAGAAGCACACACACACACACACACACACACACACACACACACACACACACACACACAATCAATCTAACCTGAGTAAAACAGGCTTACATGTTGACACAGCTATGCTTTGCATGATACATAATCTATATAATTATGCTTTACGCCAAAGCAGGCCAAGTCCGTATGGACCCGGCCAAGGTGAAGGCAGTCCAAGACTGGCCTCAACCCAGCAATTGCAAGGATTTGCAACCTTTCCTGGGGTTTGCAAACTTGCACCGCCGGTTTGTGAGGAACTATGGCACTCTGGCAGCACCCCTCACAGCTCTCACCTCCTGTCTCTTGCATTTTTCTTGGACCCCTGAAGCAGAGAAGGCGTTCACCGAGCTAAAAGATGGGTTTAGTTTGTTGTCAAGGTTGACGCCTCCGATGTGGGTGTGGGGGGAGTCCTCTCCCAATGTTCTCTTTCAGACCATGTGCCTTCTTCTCCCATCGCCTGACGCCCACCAAGAGAAACACACCTATACACTCCCATACACCCAGACAGACTGATTCATGTACTCTCATATCTTTCATACTCATATGCTCTAAGCACCCAGAAAAGCCTGGAATTCCAGCTTTTTCCACCGTCACCGGCTATTCTTTTCCAAATAACTAGACAGCCTCCATGCCACAACACGAATGAAAATCTTCCCTTCCACATTAAGTAAGCTAGTAGGTCTAAAGTGATTCATTTTCTCTTCTTCTGCTTTTGGAATAAAGTTCTTCTTCCAGGCTAACTTCATAAGCTTCCATAAGAACCTCAGCACATCCGGTGCAGGCCCTCTTGTTGTCGCCTGTATTTAACCACTTCAACACATGCCTTCTTCCATCTCTCAAGGACACCAAGCCTTTGTACTCCATGCTCGTAAATAATATCCCCCATTTTTTCTAACTTACTCTCAGCGGTTCCTTTAAGCTTGCCTAACACCACTCTCAAGTGACAATTACTAATTTCCAGCTTTCAGCAGCCCTGGCCATTTAACTCTAGGCTTCTGAGCACTAATCTTTTCCTCTTTTGGCTGGCTGTCCTCTCTGCCTTCCTTGGTGCTAGACCCGACCTCCACGGCAGAGGTGCTGATGTTCTGGCTTTGGTTTACTACCTGCTGCTGGACTTCACCCAACTGATGGCATATTTACATGACAATGACACTGTACTTTCATCGCTCCAGGATAGCTTCCTCCAGGTCCAACAGGTTCTAATCAACCTCTCTCTTAACACCACCAAGACAAAGGTTATGTCAGGGTTACGGTTGAATCTGGACCCAAAATGCAGACCACGACAAGGGAGTAGGAAAAAGAGGATTTATTGGAGGAGCAGGTGATGGGAAGGTGGGGGGTGCAGAAACTGGGCTGGATGGAGCTGGGGCAAGCAGGTGAGGCAGGAGCGAGGGGAGCAGGCAGGAGCTGGGGCAAGCAGGTGAGGCAGGAGCGAGGGAGACAGGCAGGAGCTGGGGCAAGCAGGTGAGGCAGGAGCGAGGGAGACAGGCAGGCTGGTGGGTTTCGGTGAGGAGACACGAGGAACGAGGCATACAGGGGATCTTGGAAGACAAGAACAAACAGTTAGGACAGCCCGGAGGCACACAAAGGAATATACTCTGATCGTTAGTCTAGAGCGGCCGAGAGAGTGACTACCACAGTAGTTGGCGGAACAATCTGGCGACGAGTGGTAGAAGAGCTGGGGTATAAATGCTGCTGGGCTGATGGCTTGATAGGCGGCAGGTGTGGAAGAGAGGCAGGGCCGGGAGAGGAAGCCACACCCACGCCACACACACACACAGACAGACATAGAGACAGACAGGGGAGGTAAAAGCATAGGGAAACCCTGGGGTCGGGGCTGGAGCCGTGACAGGTTATGTGGTTTGGTAGGAAGTTTGGTTTGGTAGACCTCAACATCACCAGTGAGGGAGCTATCCTGGACCAGGTTGCAGTTTATAAATACTTGGGCATCTGGTTAGACAATTCATTATCCTTCACCCACCATACACCGATCAGCCACAACATTAAAACCACTGACAGGTGAAGTGAGTAACATTGATTATCTTGTCAATGGCACCTGTCAAGGAGTGGGATATATTGGGAAGCAAGTGAACAGTCAGTCCTTGAAGTTGATGTGTTGGAAGCAGGAAAAATGGGCTAGCGTAAGGATCTGAGCGACTTTGACAAGGGCCAAATTGTGATGGCTAGACGATTGGGTCAGAGCATCTCCAAAACGACATGTCTTGTGGGGTGTTCCCAGTATGCAGTGGTTAGTACCTACCAAAAGTGCTCCAAGGAAGGACAACCGGTAAACTGGCGACAGGGTCATGGGTACCCAAGGCTCATTGATGCGTGTGGGGAGCGAAGGCTAGCCTGTCTGGTCCGATCCCACAAAAGAGCTATTGTAGCACAAATTGCTGAAAAAGTTAATGCTGGCTATGATAGAAAGGTGTCAGAACACACAGTGCGTACACACATGGGGCTGCGTGCAGACCGGTCAGAGTGCCCATGCTGACCCCTGTCCACCGCCAAAAGCACCTACAATGGGCATGTGAGCGTCAGAACTGGAGCATGGAGCAATGGAAGAAGGTGGCCTGGTCTGATGAATCACATTTTCTTTTACATCATGTGGATGGCCGGGTGCGTGTCCATCGTTTACCTGGGGAAGAGATGGCACCAGGATGCACTATGGGAAGAAGGTAAGCCGGCAGAGGCAGTGTGATGCTCTGGGCAATGTTCTGCTGGGAAACCTTGGGTCCTGGCATTCATGTGGATGTTACTTTGACACGTACCACCTACCTAAACATTGTTGCAGACCAAGTACACCTGTAACAGGTTTAAGGCTGCTAACATCAGTTTAGTTTAGGTTCAGATTCCCGGCCACACCAACACAGCGAGAAGGACAGATATGTATGAAACAGTTTCTTTTTATTACTAAGTCTTTGAAATACATGTAATTTCATAACTAAATCCTTTAAAAACAGCACAGAAGGATAAAAACTATATCTCCCCACCTCGCAACTTACAGGACTTAAAGGATCTGCTGCTAACGTCTTGGTGCCAGATTCTAACCAACCTCTCTCTTAACACCACCGAGACGAAGGTTATGTGATGTGGTTTGGTAGGAAGTTTGGTTTGGTAGACCTCAACATCATCACCAGTGAGGGAGCTATCCTGGACCAGGTTGCACTTTATAAATACTTGGGCATATGGTTAGACAATTCATTATCCTTCACCCACCATACTGTATTTCTAAGATGAAGTCTAAGGTTAGGCAGTACTTGGATTTTTGTATAGAAACCGCTCCACTTTCACCTCGTCCACCAAACTCACCTTTGTCCAAATGACCTGATCCTCCTCATGCTGGATTACGGTGACACAATCTACAGGCCTGCATCCAAAGGAACACTCCATAAGATTGACTATCTTTACCACTCTGCTATCTGGTTTGTTACTAATTCCCTCTTCAAGTGGTTAACTAATTTACACAAAACCCTGGTGTATCACCCCCCTACCTGTGTCACCTGCTGCATCCAGTGAGTACCACATACAATACCCGGGCCTCAGCCCATATCCGAAAGTCCCTAAAATCAACACCTCCCTTGGTCTTGCATCATTCCAGTTTTGACAGTTCCTCCGCTGCCAGTGACTGGAATGCTCTGCAGAAAACCCTTAAACTGGACAAACATCCCTATTTCCACTCTCAAGGACTCGATCATAGACGTTTTCACAGACACCTGCAATTGTTTTTCCATCAACTAGTATCTCGAGAATACTCCCAAAGGACTCATCCCGCTGCCTCCTCTGCTTGTTCTGTCATATGCTGCCATTCTCTATTTTTCCCCTTTTTGTATGTTTGTCTCCATTTGTTTCCTACCCCATGTATGCCATGCCCTGCCTTCCTACCTGGTCATGCCTGCTCTCTGTGCCATTTGCCTCTGCCTGCTAGCCTGCGCTTTTGTGCCGGTTTTTCTGTGTAACTAGTTGTTTTATTCTTGTCATGTATGTCAGGCCTTGCTTTTGTACCCTGTCATGCATCTGTCTCTGCCTGTTGTTTATTGCCTGTTGAGTCAATTGAGTCAGTGGACTGACTCTTCCTGTGTCCAGCACCGATTGCAGCCGGGTCCTTTTAACCTGCACATGTGTGTCTGTGAGGGTGAGAGTGAGTGAGTTTGACACGAGATTGGGAGGAGACCGAGTCGAGACCGAGTGGAGAGGGCGAGCAAGACCAGCAGCAGCAACCGACCTGTTCCCGTGGGATGCAGCCGGGGGCAACCCGGAAGAGCTAGCCAGTCGGGGGTTGGAGCTGGTTTGCGTCCTGGAAGCCTGGCAAACTCGCAGCTTTGGTGCTCCGCAGCTGACCTGCCGGGACAGACGGGAGGTGCGCCGGCCGAGATATGGTGCTGAAAAGCGGCCGTCAAGACCAGGTCCTTTGTTACTGCTGTGATGCGAATAAAGCGGCCTGTTTGCCCGTTGACTCTCGAGTCCTGCCTTGTCTCTGTCTGTCGCGGCCCCAGTTGTAGCGAGCTTGCTACACCAAGGTTTACCAATATCATACAGAAGTGTTTCTTCGTCCTATCGTATATTTATTTTGAGATATTGCAATCCCTGTCACCATGTTTCCCAAGGATAATGATGCGACAATAATTCAGTTACCAGGTGTAGAGCTTAAATAGTTAGTTGTGCTTAACATATTAAAATATTGCATTCAGTTAGTCCATGAGTGAAGGATTTACCTCAATGTGGGGTAAAATTCAACGTAAAAAGCCACAAAAATACCGTTGTTTTTTTTTATTTCCCCCTTACTATAGTAAGGGGGAAATAAAAAAAACAGTCAGTGCAGTGGGATTTTGGTGTCAGTTTTGGGGTGATGTTATGCATGCCTGAGCCTTCCACCTGTGAACACCACGTCTAAAGCGCAAGACAATCACACAATGCTATTTTTGTGGCTTTTTACATTATGCTGAATTTTACCCCACATTGAGGTAAATCCTTCACTCATGGACTAACTGAATGCAATATTTTAATATGTTAAGCACAACTAACTATTTAAACTCTACACCTGGTAACTGAATTATTGTCGCAACATTATCCTTGGGAAACATGGTGACAGGGATTGCAATATATCAAAATAAATATACGATAGGACGAAGAAACACTTCTGTATGATATTGGTAAACCTTGGTGTAGCAAGCTCGCTACAACTGGGGCCGCGACAGACAGAGACAAGGCAGGACTGGAGAGTCAACGGGCAAACAGGCCGCTTCATTCGCATCACAGCAGTAACAAAGGACCTAGTCTTGACGGCCGCTTTTCAGCACCATCTCTCGGCCGGTGCACCTCCTGTCTGTCCCGGCAGGTCAGCTGCGGAGCACCAAAGCTGCGAGTTTGCCAGGCTTCCAGGACGCAAACCAGCTCCAACCCCGACTGGCCAGCTCTTCCCGGTCTGCCCCTGGCTGCATCCCAGGGGAACAGGTCGGTCGCTGCTGCTGGTCTTGCTCGCCCTCTCCACTCCATGTTTGATTCTGCAGAGCATTCCAGTCACTGACAGCGGAGGAACTGCCAAGACTGGAATGATGCAAGACCAAGAGAGGTGTTGGTTTTAGGGACTTTCGGATATGATATGGGCTGAGGCCCGGGTATTGTATGTGGTACACATTGGATGCAGCAGGTGACACAGGTAGGGGGGTGATACACCAAGGAGGGTTTTGTGTAAATCAGTTAACCACTTGAAGAGGGAATTAGTAACAAACTAGATAGCAGAGTGGTAAAGATAGTCAAGCTTATGGAGTGTTCCTTTGGATGCAGGCCTGTAGATTGTGTCACCGTAATCCAGCATGAGGAGGATCAGGTCATTTGGACAAAGTTGAGTGTGGCGGACGAGGTGAAAGTGGAGCGGTTTCTATACAAAAATCCAAGTACTGCCTAACCTTAGACTTCATCTTAGAAATACAGTATGGTAGGTGAAGGATAATGAATTGTCTAACCATATGCCCAAGTCTTTATGAACTGCAACCTGGTCCAGGATAGTGCCCTCACTGGTGATGATGTTGAGGTCTATCAAACCAAACGTCCTACCAAACCACATCACATAACCTTCGTCTCGGCGGTGTTAAGAGAAAGGTTGGTTAGAATCTGGCACCAAGACGTTAGCAGCAGATCCTTTAAGTCCTGTAAATTGCGAGGTGGGGCCTCCATGGATTGGACTTGTTTTTCCAGCATATACCACAGATGCTCGATCAGATTGAGATCTGGGGAATTTGGCGGCCAAGTCAACACCTTGATTCAAGATTCAAGATTCAAGAAGTTTATTTGTCACATACACACACGGGGTGTGCAGTGAAATGAAAACGCACAATCTCCGCGGAGCTACCACGACGGCGTCTAGACACGGCTGTGCCATCTTATCATCTTGAACTCATTGTCATGTTCCTCAGGGCATTCCTGAACAATTTTTGCAGTGTGGCAGGGTGTCACGGCTCCAGCCCCGGCCCCAGGTTTTCCCTGTGTTTTTACCTCCCTTGTGTCTCCACCTCCCCTGTCTGTCTCTCTGTCTGTGTGTGTGTGTGTGTCGCGTGGGTGTGGCTCCCTCTCCCGGCCCTGCCTTTCCTCCACACCTGCCGCCTATTAAGCCATCAGCCCAGCAGCATTTATACCCCGGCTCTCCAACCACTCGTCGCCAGATTGTTCTGCCAACTACCGTGGTAGTCACTCTCTCGGCTGCTCTAGAGCTACTATCAGAGTTATTTTCCCTTGTGTGCCTCTGGGCTGCTCTAACTCTTTTCTTGTCTCTCAAGATCCCCTGTACGCCTCGTTCCTCGTGTCTCCTCGCCGAAACCCACCAGCCTGCCTGCTTCGCTCGCTCCTGCCTCACCTGCTTGCCCCCAGCTCCATCCAGCCCAGCCTCTGCACACCCCACCTTCCCTTCACCAGCTTCACTATTAAAAACTGCTTATTTTCTACTCCGTCGTCCTGGTTTGCATTTCTGGGTCCGACACAAACTGCTATCCCTGACACAGGGCACATTATCCTGCTGAAAGAGGCCACTGCCATCAGGGAATACCTTTGCCATGAAGGGGTGTGTCATAGAATGCAGAACGCCACTTTGTTTAAGCAGTGTGATTACGGTAACTTTATATTGTGAACTTAATGGTGTGATTTTAATAACGTTTGCTGTGCGCTATGGGAGGGATGGACAAATTATTGAATTGTTTGCTGTGTCACAGTGGGCGTGTGTTGTTACCTGTGTTTCACGAACTGTCAAAACAAGAGCACATTTTGCTAATTGACGCACCTACACATGCCGAACCCTATTGCATTGTGAATTTATCTATTTTATATTGTATTCCTGACCTTTGATCTACAGTACTTGCTTTTATTCTTGTTTTGTTCTTATTCTTCTATGGTTATTGTTTATTGTTATGCACCAATCACCAAGACAAATTCCTTGTATGTGAAAACATATTTGGCAATAAACCTGTTTCTGATTCTGATCAGCTGTCCCATTCGCCAGTTGCCGACTCCACTCCCAATAAAGAGGACGCCAGACTTCTTACCGGGGCGAATCTGGTTGGACATTCTCCAAGCTGCTGAAGGCCACTGACATCTTGCCGCGCTGTGAACTGGATCTTCCCTGCTGCATGTATCGCTGTGGACTGGATCTTCCCTGCTGCACGCATTGGCGTGAACTCGATCTTTCCTGCTGCACGCATTGGCGTGGACTGGATCTCCTCCTCCTGCTTTGGTGAAGCCGACCTCCAGACTTCTGTTGTGGCAATGCTCGCTATGCTCTAAGCTAAGGAAAGTAGTTTTTCCTCCTCCTTAGGCATGTGTCAAATCCTCCATGAGTAAAGTTGATTGGGTGTATCTTGAGTCTTGCTTTCTTGTGTATTGAGGGCACCGGATCCAGAGGCGACAGCAGAGCGGACCGGCTACGCGGATTCTCCGGCGCTGGACTTCCGGGATCGGACTGCATTGTGCGGTCACCTTGCATCAGAAGCAGGCTCCCTCTGTTGGCGCTCAGGTGCAAAGGGAAATCCGGAGTTACCTTAGAACTAGACTGGACTATTGGCTATACTTTTCTTGTGTGAACTGCCCTTCCCTGGACTGATTAGTAAGATATTGTTTTTATCCTTCTGTGCTCTTTTTGAAGGATTTAGTTTTAGTGTCGTAGTTTTAGGATTTAGTGGCGTTGTCGGCCGGATTCCCTTTCCACACCACACAGTGTAGAATGGCAGATGAAAATGGAGTGCAACCTGAAGGTGCAAGGCGTAGTGTATCACAAGAAAATGTGGCCAGGCTAGAAAATACTCCTGCAAGTCAGCAAATTATAAATGCAATGATGATGCATTGGTTTATGGGGGTCCCATTGATCCCAAAATTTAATGGTGACCCAAGTAAAATGAGGTTTTCAGAATGGAATGGGCAGGTTCAGGCGATTCTGAGGGCACAAGGCTTAAACGAGGAACAGAAAGTTGACTTCATTTTTGGAGCACCCAAGGGCGAAGCAAAAATAGAGATGCCGCTACTGGACCCAACCAAACGCTCAGCTAGTGTAGCCATTCTGCAGGAGTAATTGAAAGAAGAAATTGTATGGACAGGTAATCCCAGTAGCCCAGCTCCGGGCACAATTTTTCAAATGTCACCAACAGGAGGAGGAAACTGTTGCTGCTTTCATTCTCTGGCTCCGTGAACTATTCTCCACATGGCGAGAGCATGAACCAGCCGGCTCTGCCCAGGATGAGATGACTGTTCAAGACCAGCTTGCCCTGGGTCTGAGGCCTGGCATGGTGCAACAGGAACTTCAACGGCAGGTGCGTAGAAAGCCTACATTGTCCTTCAGTGAGGTGTCTAGTGAAGCTAGAGCATTGGAAGCTGAACTGAAGATGGAGTCTGCCTGTGCATCACGTATCTCAATGCCACAGCCACGACAGGCCATGGCAACACCTAGCCTTGAAGAGTGGAGGGAGACAGTAAGCCGAACTCAGGAACGAAATGAGGGACCAACTGTCTATTCCTAAAGAAACTCTGACAGAAGAGATTAAATGGCAATGGCTTACTCTAAAAGCTGCCAATGGAATACAGATCCCCTACACCGGGTACGCCATCCTGGATTTTTCATTGGGAGGAGTCACCGTACCAGGTAAAGGGGTCATCATAGTCAAAGATGAGTGCCTGAATGCTGAAAGAGGTATTCTAGGGATGAATGTGATTTCACACTGCTGGAAAGAACTGTTTCAGGTAGTCCACCCTGGGCTGACTGCCTTTGGTGCTACCATGTCCCCAGCAGCTAAAGGGGAGGGGGAACGTGCCTTTGCTGTCTGCCGGAAGGTATCACAGCCCGACTCATCAGATGAACAGATTGGAATGGCCCTGTTAACCTGCCAAGACCCAGTCTATGTGCCTCCAAGCAGTGAGATGGTGCTGTGGATGCACCTGTATGGGGCTAAGGCCACATCTTATTTTTGTGCTTTGGTGGAGGGGCCAGAAAGGACGCCTCCCCATAAGGGTACGTAACCTGAATCCTTACCCCATCTTAATACCCCAACGGCGCCCCCTTGCCAATGTCTTCCAGGTTGACCCAAGCCAAATTTGGGGGGAGAAAGACCTAGTGTTGAAGACTTCAGACCCAGGTGTAGTAGAGGTGGATGTCCAGGCGAACCGGATCTCCATGGAAGACCAGCATCCAGTCAACCTTCTGAAAGGCGAGAGGTTGTCAGCAGAACAACAGCAGAAGATGGACTCCCTGTTGGAGGGAAGTCTTCGCAGCAGGAGACGAGGATTTCGGACAGACCAGTGCTGTCCTCCACTCAATCCCACAGACTCTGCACCGCCCAGCAGGGAGCGCTACAGGCCGATCCCACCAAGCCTCTATCCTGAGTTGAGGGGACATCTCCAAAACATGTTGGACAGTGATGTCATAAGGGAAAGCTCTAGCCCTTGGGCGACGCCCATCGTTCTTGTGAAAAAGAAGGACGGATCTTGCCGCTTCTGTGTGGATTACAGGAAGCTCAATGCCCTTACCCACAAAGACGCCTACCCCCTGCCCAGGATAGAGGAATCCCTCACCAGTCTAAAACAAGCCACTTGGTACTCCACTCTCGACCTCGCCAGTGGATTTTGGCAGGTGGAGGTGGACCCAAAGGATCGGGAGAAAACTGCATTCACCACCCCCTTAGGCCTCTATGAATTCCAGAGGATGCCTTTTGGCCTCTGTAACGTGCCTGCAACCTTCCAACACCTGATGCAGCACTGCCTGGGAGGGCAGGTCAATGAGTCTCTCCTGATCTATTTGGATGATATCATCATATATTCCCCTGATTTTGACACCCACATTGAACACTTGGAGCAGGTCTTCGAAAAGCTGGCGGCCCATGGTCTGAAGTTGCAGCCCCATAAATGCAACCTGTTCCAGAGAAAAGTCACCTACCTCGGCCACGTCATCTCCAGGGATGGAATATCCACAGACCCCGAAAAGACTGCCGTTATAAAGAACTGGGCTACCCCTTCAACCATCAAGCAGGTACGGTCATTCCTTGGGTTTGTTGGATATTTTCGGAGATTCATTAAAGGCTTCTCCAAAATAGCATCACCCCTTAATGCTCTCCTAGTAGGTACTGCCAGCGTGCGGAAAGGGAAGAGTGCCATTGACTGGACTCCAGGCTGCCAGGTGGCATTCGTCGCTCTGGAGACTGCTCTGGTGAGTGCTCCAGTTTTGGCCTATGCCGACTTTTCAAAGCCATTCCACCTTTACACTGATGCTAGCCTAGGGGGTTTGGGGGCCGTACCGGCACAAGTACAAGAGGGCCGAGAGAGTAATTGGAAATAATGTTGTAGACTGTAGAAGTGGGACGTACGAGACATGGATTACTAACATTTGTTTTTCTCTCAAAAAGAACAAACTATTATCATGAAGAAATATGAGTAACACAGTTTCTGGTGCCAAGGCTGGAGAGGACTTCTGGAGGAACAGTGCAGATAGTGTAAATGTCTTATCACTGTCCATCACTAAGACACACTGGGTTTATTTCTCAATGATACAGTACAAACTATCACACTGATCACCCTTGGGTATCCTAATAAATTTCGCCGTATTTATATGCAACAGTAAATTTCATTCATTATTGATAGGTACAGCCAAGTGTAGCTCTTTTATAGTCAGTATCAAAGTGCCTGGGAATGCTACAAACAATTATTATATCTCTAATATAATAAATCCTTAAGGAAAGTAAAGGCATTTGTCTAACATCATTAAGTTTCTTACTATCAGTTACATCAATAGTATCCCTCTGTACACTTTTTTCATTTGATTGCAATGTTTTTGTTCATATCTGGTTTTGATAATGGGTTTTTTGCAGTAAGATTATTTTAAAAAGGTATCCTCAAGGAGAGATGATGCCACTTTTGCTTGGTGAAGAATCTTTTTATCTGTTTTGATCCAATACCCTCAACATAACGTGGTCCAAAGCAGGTTGGTTACTATGGTGATCTACCCTGCTATAAGGTGGCCGCCTTCATGAGACCGAAAAGCAGGCTTAAACCAGCCTGCCTGCTTCCTCACTCCTGCCTCACCTGCCTGCCCCAGCCCCATCCAGCCCAGCCTCTGCACCCCCACCATCCCAGCACCTGCTCACCATTAAAACCTCTTTTTCCCTACTCCCTTGTTGTGGTCTGCGTTCTGGGTCCTACACAAACTGCTACCCCTGACAGAACAATCTGGCCAGCATGGACCCAGCAGACTACGACACCCTGAGCCCCGCTTAGCCTGTACAACGCTCTCTATGAGCAGGGCTCTCCCACAGCACAGTCATTCGCAGCTTTCGCTACCGAGCTCAAGTGTGTTTGACCACCCCATAAGGGGACAGCAAGCAGGGCAGCACCTACTGAGACTTCGACAGGGCAAGCTCAGTGTTCGAGAATTTCCGCAGTTCTGCAGTTTAGCCATCGAGTCCGGCTGGAATGACAGCACCCTGATTACTGCGTTCCAGAGCGGACTTAGCCGGGAGTTGAGTAGGGAGGTGGCGCTACGCGGGGACACGGGGACGTTAGATGAGGCTATACAGCTTGCTATCAAAGTTTCCGACCTGGCTGCACAGTGGCAAGTCGAGCCCAGCCTCCCCATGGGTATCGCTCACCTCCCGGGAGGGGGTGGTGATGCCAGGCCTGCCCTCACCTCCAAAGCGGAGACGATGCAACTTGCCCAGATCTTTCCCCGCCGGAGCACCGCCGGAGGATGGACTCGGGACCTTGCCTCTACTGCGGCCAGACGGGCCATTTCCTGGCTGCCTGTCCCCTCCGGCCAAAAGGGGAAGCTCATCAGTGACTGCGGGGTCCCTGATGAGCCATGCCACTGCCCATTCTCCAGCCCCGCAGTCTTGCGTTCGCTTCGACGCCTCCCTCCTTTGGTCCAAAGAGACGCTTCCAGTGCTCGCTCTAGTGGACTCCGGCGCCGTTGCCAGCTTCATCGACTCCTCGTTGGTTTCCCAGGCCGGGATCCCCACCGAACCTCTCCCTTCCCCGCTGACTGTCAATGCGCTGGACGGCAAGCGAATTTCATGTTCCATCTGTAAGCTTCCTAGGTTACATCATTGAGCAGGGGCAGGTGAAGACAGACCCGGCCAAGATCCAGGCTGTGGCTGAGTGGCCGACACCCTCCTCCCGGAAGCAGCTCCAGCAATTCCTGGGCTTCGCCAACTTCTACCGGAGGTTTATCCGGGACTTCAGCAGGGTCGCAGCCCTGCTTACCCAGCTCACCTCCACCCTCTCCCCGTTCTCTTGGACCCCCGAGGCGGATGCAGCCTTCACCCACCTCAAGCATCTCTTCACATCCGCCCCGGTCTTGAGACATCCGGACTCCTCTAACCAGTTTGTGGTGGAGGTGGACGCTTCCGACTCCAGCGTTGGGGCCGTCCTGTCTCAACGATCCTCGGAGGACCAGAAATTACACCCCTGCACATTCTTCTCCCGGCGTCTCTCCCCTGCTGAGCGAAACTATGACGTGGGGAACCGGGAGCTCCTGCCGGTGGTCCTGGCCTTGGAGGAGTGGAGGCATTGGCTGGAGGGGGCAGAGCAACCATTTGTGTTCTGGACCGACTACAAGAACCTCTCCTACCTTTGCTCCGCTAAACGGCTCAACTCCCGGCAAGCGCGGTGGGCATTGCTCCTGGGGAGGTTCAATTTCACCCTCACCTACCGCCCCGGCTCCCGCAACATCAAGCCGGACGCTCTCTCCCGCCAGTGGGCTCCCGAGAAGTCCACCCCCGAGCCTGAGACCATTCTCCCCCGGTCCTGCGTGGTGGGGGCGGCTGCATGGGAGGTCGAAAGCCTCGTCCGGGAGGCCCAGCGCAACCACCCAGAACCAGGTAACAGCCCCGCTAACCGTCTTTTTGTGCCCGACTCTGCCAGGTCCCAGGTTATCCAGTGGGGCCACTCGTCTAGGCTCACCTGTCACCCCGGCTTCGACCGGTACCCTAGCCTTCATCAGTCAGAGTTTTTGTTGGCCCTCCATGACCCAGGACACCTGGGCCTTCGTGTCCGCCTACTCCGTCTGCGCCCGCAGCAAGTTCTCCTGCTGGCCTACTGCACCCACTGCCCACTCCCAGCCGTCCTTGGTCACACATCGCCGTCACCTTCGTCACTGGTCTCCCTCCATCAGCCAGTAATACCACCATTCTCACGATTGTCGACCGATTTTCCAAGGCGGTCCACTTTATCCCTCTCACCAAGCTTCTCTCTGCCAGGGAGACTGCGGACCTCCTGGTGCTCCACGTGTTCCGGCTCCACGGGATCCCCCAGGACATCATTTCCGACCGGGGTCCGCAGTTCTCCTCCCAGGTGTGGAAGGCCTTCTGCCAGGCTCTAGGTGCCACCGTCAGCCTCTCCTCCGGCTACCACCCCCAGTTCAATGGGCAGACGGAGCGGGCCAACCAGGACCTGGAAGCGGCCCTCCGCTGCATCACCACTCGCCATCCCTCCTCCTGGAGCTCTCAACTACTGTGGGTTGAGTACGCCCACAACTCCCTCACCAGCACCGCCACAGGTATGTCCCCCTTCCAGACATCGTTGGGCTACCAACCTCCCATCTTTCCTGCTCAGGAGGAGGAAGTGGCGGTACCATCTGTTCAGGTCCACCTCGGGCGGCCCTCCTTCGCTCGGCGGCCAAAAATCAGCGCCTCGCCAACCGCCGCCGAATCCCTGCGCCCGCCTACCAACTGGGGCAGAAGGTTTGGCTCTCCTCCCGGGACCTACCCCTGCAGGTCGAGTCCCGGAAGTTGTCCCCCCGATACGTGGGGCCCTACGAGATCGACAAGGTCATCAACCCTGCCGCGGTAAGGCTCAAACTGCCCCATCACTAAAGATTCATCCTACGTTCCATGTGTCCCTGCTCAAGCCTGTCTCCTCCAGCCTATTGTGCCCTCCAGCCGACCTCCCTCCACCCCACCGGATCATCGACGACCATCCTGCCTACACGGTTAGAAAAATTATGGACATTCGCCGCCGGGGTCGGGGCTTCCAGTACCTGGTCGACTGGGAGGGTTATGGCCCAGAAGAGCGCAGCTGGATCCCTCGCCACAACGCTCTGGAGCCGTCCCTCATCCGCGACTTCCACCGGGAGCACCCCAACAAGCCCGGTGTGGCGACCGTTGAGGGGGGGGTACTGTCACGGCTCCAGCCCCGACCCCAGGTTTTCCCTGTGTCTCTACCTCCCTTGTGTCTCCACCTCCCCTGTCTGTCTCTCATTGTATGTCTGTATGTGTGGCGTGGGTGTGGCTCCCCCTCCTGGCCCTGCCTTTCCTCCACACCTGCCGCCTATCAAGCCATCGGCCCAGCAGTACATATACCCCGGCTCTCCAACCACTCGTCGCCAGATTGTTCCTCCAACTTCCGTGGTAGTCACTCTCTCGGCCTCTCATGACCATGTCTGAGTATTTTCCCTTGTGTACCCTTGTACTTATACTAACCAATTCTCCTGTCTCCCAAGATCCCCTGAACGCCTCCTTCCTCGTGTCTCCTCACCGTTACCCACCAGCCTGCCTGCTTTCCTCGCTCCTGCCTCACCTGCCTGCCCCAGCCCCAGCCCCAGCCCCATCCAGCCCAGCCTCTGCACCCCCCACCATCCCAGCACCTGCTCACCATTAAAACCTTTTTTTCCCTACTCCCTTGTTGTGGTCTGCGTTCTGGGTCCTACACAAACTGCTACCCCTGACAGCTAAGCCACTAATGTCGCTTCATGAGCCATTTCATTATTTATTAATTTATGTCTTCATTGAAATGTGTCCTTAATATTACTTCGTACCACATGTAGCATTTTATCAATAAATCATTACCACATTAACTATCACCATCATATTTTACATGTTCTCGGCTTTTACATTCCATTCATAAATGCATCTCCTCCCCAAAGAAGCACCTAAGAGTGAGTGCGTGCAGGTTCTGCACTTGTGATGCGCAGGATCGTATTTGCAAAGTTGCAATGACAGATTGGAATCACTGCGTTGCAATAAAAATGAATTCAAGTACAAAAATAAATATAAGCAAATATTTTATTACAAGTTTGCAGCTTTCGTGGCATTTATGAAAACTTTGATTTACACAATTGTGCATCTCTTCTGCGACTTCAAATTTAGAATCATGGATGTGTGAATATTTTCTGAGTGAAAATTCTGACACATTTTTTCTACAAATTCTCAGATCGAGTCAACACGTTCTCACAGGTTACAATATGCTACAATATTATAGGATGCTCTTTTCAAGAACTCTTTAAGAAGATCATTTATTATTTTTGAAAGGATCTTTGCTTTATGGAATTATTTTACATGTGCCAAAGACTTTTCCACAATACTGTATATGTACATAAAATCACATTAATGACCATATTCCAGGAGCACAATGTGTGAGTAGTAGGAGGAAGGGGCTTAAGGCTTCATTTAATACCATCTGTGCACGTTGTGTCATCCCTTATCCAGCACGAACCATTTTGGGTATCTTTAAAAATCTAAAAATGATTCCTCTGATCTGTGGCAGGTTCAGGCCATAAATTAATGGGTTACTGATGGGAGGAATGATCAAAAACTCCAGAGATAAAACAACAGCAACAAGTGGATTAATTTCATCAGCTTCAAAACGACTCAGCGAAATCTCGCAGAAGATGGACATAGAATAGTTCACAAAGGTCACTATGTGGGGAAGGCAGGTTTGCAGCGCCTTGCCTCTGAACTCAGACGAGCTTCTCCTGCAAATAAGCAGAATACGTAGGTAGGTGTACAAGACAAAGATCAGGGGCAGAAAGATGGTTGTGAAACTGAGAAACTGGCCTGCTATATTGTTCAGGGTGGTATTCACACAGGAGAGCCTCACCACAGACCAATTGGAACAGAAAACCCTATGATTTTTATTCCCACACAAAGATAAACGGCTGGAGAGAGAGACACACAAGGCAAGAGCAAATGCAGGGTAGAACCAGGCAAAAATCAAAAGGTCTTGCACCACCCTGGAAGACATCTTGTTGTGATAGTGTAAGGGCTGGCATATAGCAACATACCTGTCATAGGCCATAACACTAAGAATAGTCAGTTCATACGTTGCATAGGTGTAAATAACATATATCTGAGTGAAACAAGCAGGACGTGAGATCAAATGAGTGTCTGACAGAAGATCCACCATGAACCTGGGGAAGAAGCCAGCAGAACCATACAGAGAGTTCACAGACTGACAGCAGATGAAAATGTACATGGGCTGATGCAGGGACCGGTCCAGACAGATGGTCAGAATAATGACAATGTTAGCAGAGACAATAGCAGTGTAGAGCAACAGACACAGAGTGAAGGACAGGTATCTGAGGGGCCCCTGGTCTGCAAACAGGGTGAGATCAAAATAGAAAGGACCTACGCTGTTGCTTTTATTCATGTTTGCAAACTGGCAGAGATAGAAGATGAGAGAGACTGATGGAGAGAAAGGGATGGGAAAGAGAGTGAAAGAGAGTGAAAGAGAGATGTATAGATGGCAAAAACGAGAGAGGGGTGAGAGATAGGGACAGAAAGAAAGTGAGAGGGAAGAGACAGAAGAAATTAAGAAAAAAAAAATAAAACTGCCTATTTCAACACAAGAAACATAACAGTCTGTGTACAGTGAAATAAGAAATGAAGTACAGAGATCCTTCAGTCAGACTGAAACGCCATCATAGCCAACAGATTCTGTTCACTTTTTCATACATGTCCTAACTATAGTTAGGACATGTATGAAAAAGAGATACCATACCTCTGCATCATAGCCACACTATTAGGTATGAAAATGGATTTTTATTGTTTGCCTTGCCTAGTTGACTCAAGGTAAAATCCATTAAGTAAAAATAGATAAAAGAACATATGAAGTCACTGTGTGAGTGGGAGGGCTCATAGGCAGTGGCCTCTTTGGACCCTTTCTGTACACGTGGGTGTTCCTACTGTAGCAGCAGAGCAGGATGAAGGTTAAGAAGCTGCTTCCCTCTGGCTCAGTACAGGGGAGAGACTATTGAAGCTGTTATTCCACACAGGCTCACGAACATAATCTGCTTTATTCAGGCTTTTTGATAGCTTCATAAGTGCACTGGAGGACCTCAGGACTTTTTGTTGCTGATGTATGGAGTTTTTCTTACCACTATTGTCAAACACACAAGTGAACAGAATCTGTTGGCTATGACGGCGTTTCAGTCTGACTGAAGAATCTCTGCACTTCTCCATTTCCTATTTCACTGGAAATGCTCACAGAGGATCGGATGTTGCACGGATGTTTAACATGATAATGTTCTCAGTGATAAATATTAGATTCATTGCGCACATGGTCCATTTAACACAGAATTATTGACATTTGTTTGTTATATCAATTCCAAATGTGAGAGTTATGCAGGTTATGGAAACTTCATGCACGAAGACTGTTGTGTTTCTTGTGTTGAAATAGGCAGTTTTACTTTGGACATTTTTTTCTTCATTTCTTCTATGTCTCTTCCCTCTCACTTTCTTTCTGTCCCTATCTCTCACCCCTCTCTCCTTTTTGTCATCTATCCATCTCTCTCTTTCACTCTCTTTCCCATCCCTTTCTCTCCATCAGTCTCTCTCATCTTCTATCTCTGCCACTTTGCAAACATGAATAACAGCAACAGCGTAGGTCCTTTCTATTTTGATCTCACCCTGTTTGCAGACCAGGGGGCCCTCAGATACCTGTTCTTCATTCTGTGTCTGTTGCTCTACACTGCTATCGTCTCTGCTAACATTGTCATAATTCTGACCATCTGTCTGGACCGGTCCCTGCATCAGCCCATGTACATTTTCATCTCCTGTCAGTCTGTGAACTCTCTGTATGGTTCTGCTGGCTTCTTCCCCAGGTTCATGGTGGATCTTCTGTCAGACACTCATTTGATCTCACATCCTGCTTGTTTCACTCAGATATATGTTATTTATACGTACGCAGCATATGAGGTGACTATTCTGAGCGCTATGGCATATGACAGGTATGTTGCTATATGTCAGCCCTTACACTATCACAACAAGATGTCTTCCAGGGTGGTGCAAGACCTTTTGATTTTTGTCTGGTTCTACCCTGCATTAGTTCTTGCCTTGTGTGTCTCTCTGTCCAGCATATTGCCTTTGTGTGGGAATAAAATTCACAGGGTTTTCTGCTCCAATGGGTCTGTGGTGAGGCTCTCCTGTGTGGATGCCACTCTGAACAATATAGCAGGCCAGTTTCTCAGTATCACAACAATCTTTCTGCCCCTGATCTTTGTCTTGTACACCTACCTACGTATTCTGCTTATTTGCAGGAGAAGCTCATCTGAGTTCAGAGGCAAGGCGCTGCAAACCTGCTTTCCCCACATTGTGACCTTTGTGAACTATTCTATTTCAATCTTATGCGAGATTTCACTTGGTCGTTTTGAAGCTGATGAAATTAATCCACTTGTTGCTGTTGTTTTATCTCTGGAGTTTTTGATCATTCCTCTCATCAGTAACCCACTAGTTTATGGCCTGAACCTGCCACAGATCAGAGGAATCATTTTTAGATTTTTAAAGATACCCAAAATGGTTCGTGCTGGATAATGGATGACACAATGTGCACAGATGGTATCAAATGAAGCCTTAAGCCCCTTCCCAATTCTCCTACTACTCACACATTGTGCTCCTGGAATATGGTCATTAATGTGATTTTTGATGTACATATACAATATTGTGGAAAAGTCTTTGGCACATGTAAAAGAATTCCATAAAGCGAAGATGCTTTCAAAAATAATAAAATGATCTTCTTAAAGAGTTCTTAAAAAGAGCATCCTGTAATATTGTAGCATATTGTAACCTGTGAGAACTTGTTGACTCGATCTGAGAATTTGTAGAAAAAATGTGTCAGAATTTTCACTCAGAAAATATTCACACAACCATAATTCTAAATATGAAGTCGCAGAAAAGATGCACAATTGTGTAAATCAAAGTTTTCATAAATGCCACGACAGCTGCAAACTTGTAATAAAATATTTGCTTATATTTATTTTTGTACTTGAATTCACTTTTACTGCAACGCAGTGATTCCAATCTGTCATTGCAACTTTGCAAATGCGATCCTGTGCATCACAAGTGCAGAACCTGGTGATGGTGATAGTTAATGTGGTAATGATTTATTGATAAAATGCTACATGTAGTATGAAGTAATATTAAGGACACATTTCAATGAAGACATAAATTAATAAATAGTCAAATGGCTCACGAAGCAACATTAGTGGCTTAGCGAACTAACTTTGGGTTTAAACCTGCTTTTTGGACTCATGAAGGTGGCCACCTTATAGCAGGGTAGATCACCATAGTAACCAACCTGCTCTGGACCAGGTTATGTTGAGGGTATTGGATCAAAACAGATAAAAAGATTCTTCACCAAGCAAAAGTGGCATCATCTCTCCTTGCGGAAACCTTTTTAAAATAATCTTACTGCAAAACACCCATTAACAAAACCAGATATGAACAAAAACATTGCAATCAAATGAAAAAAGGGATACTATTGATGTAACTGATAGTAAGAAACTTAATGATGTTAGACAAATGCCTTTACTTTCCTTAAGGATTTATTATATTAGAGATATAATAATTGTTTGTAGCATTTCCAGGCACTTTGACACTGACTATAAAAGAGCTACACTTGCCTGTACCTATCAATAATGAATGAAATTTACTGTTGCATATAACTACGGCGAAATTTATTAGGATACCCAAGGGTGATCAGTGCGATAGTTTGTACTGTATCATTGAGAAATAAACCCAGTGTGTCTTAATGATGGACAGTGATAAGACATTTACACTATCTGCACTGTTCCTCCAGCAGTCATCTCCAGCCTTGGCACCAGAAACTGTGTTGCTCATATTTCTTCATGATAATAGTTTGTTCTTTTTGAGAGAAAAACAAATGTTAGTAATCCATGTCTCATACGTCCCACTTCTACAGTCTACAACATTATTTCCATAACCCCACAATTGTTCACAGTCTAGTTTATTGCTTCAAACATTGTTTTATCATTTTTATTTACGTGGCTGAATTGGACTTGTCTGTCATTTTTTTAGCAGGTTTTCTTGTGCCCAGGCCTTGAAAATGGGATTTTTTGCTTCTGTGGCAACCTTGACAAGACATCAGCATTACGGTTGGCAGTACCAGGGCGATACTTCAGTTCAAAATCAAAATTTGCCAGCTGGGCTTCACACCACTGTTCAGTGGCCCCCAAGTGGCTGTGTCCTGGTGGACCAGTGGGTTATTATCTGTAAAAGCCAGGAATTTGTTGCCCCACAAATAGTCTTTAAATTTCTCAGTAACAGCCCACTTGAGGGCTAAAAACTCCAGTTTGAAAGAACTATAGTTTTGGTCGATCCTCTCAGTGGGGTTTAAGCTTCTGCTGGCATAAGCAATTACTCTCTCTCGGCCCTCTTGTACTTGTGCCAGTACAGCCCCCAAACCCCCTAGGCTAGCATCAATGTAAAGGTGGAATGGCTTTGAATGGCATAGGCCAAAACTGGAGCACTCACCAGAGCAGTCTTCAGAGCGTCGAATGCCACCTGGCAGCCTGGAGTCCAGTCAATGGCACTCTTCCCTTTCCGCACGCTGGCAGTACCTACTAGGAGAGTGTTAAGAGGTGATGTTATTTTGGAGAAGCCTTTAATGAATCTCCGAAAATATCCAACAAACCCAAGGAATGACCGTACCTGCTTGATGGTTGAAGGGGTAGCCCAGTTCTTTACAATGGCAGTCTTTTCGGGGTTTGTGGATATTCCATCCCTGGAGATGACGTGGCCGAGGTAGGTGACTTTTCTCTGGAACAGGTTGCATTTATGGGGCTGCAACTTCAGGCCATGGGCCGCCAGCTTCTCGAAGACCTGCTCCAAGTGTTCAATGTGGGTGTCAAAATCAGGGGAATATATGATAACATCATCCAAATAGATCAGGAGAGACTCATTGACCTGCCCTCCCAGGCAGCGCTGCATCAGGGGTTGGAAGCAGTTTTCTCCCGATCCTTTGGGTCCACCTCCACCTGCCAAAATCCGCTGGTGAGGTCGAGAGTGGAGTACCAAGTGGCTTGTTTTAGACTGGGTGAGGGATTCCTCTATCCTGGGCAGGGGGTAGGCGTCTTTGTGGGTAAGGGCATTCAGCTTCCTGTAATCCACACAGAAGCGGCAAGATCCGTCCTTCTTTTTCACAAGAACGATGGGCGTCGCCCAAGGGCTAGAGCTTTCCCTTATGACATCACTGTCCAACATGTTTTGGAGAAGTCCCCTCAACTCAGGATAGAGGCTTGGTGGGATCGGCCTGTAGCGCTCCCTGCTGGGCGGTGCAAAGTCTGTGGGATTGAGTGGAGGACAGTACTGGTCTGTCCGAAATCCTCGTCTCCTGCTGCGAAGACTTCCCTCCATCGCTGTAACAGGGAGTCCATCTTCTGCTGTTGTTCTGCTGACAACCCCTCGCCTTTCAGCAGGTTGACTGGATGCTGGTCTTCCATGGAGATCCGGTTCGCCTGGACATCCACCTCTACTACACCTGGGTCTGAAGTCTTCAACACTACGTCTTTCTACCCCCGAATCTGGCTTGGGTCAACCTGGAAGACATTGGCAAGGGGGCGCCATTTGGGTATTAAAATGGGGTAAGGATTCAGGTTACGTACCCTTATGGGGAGGCGTCCTTTCACTACCCAGGCGATGGTCTGGGCCATCTGCCATTTGTCATGTCTTTCTGGCCCCTCCACCAAAGCACAAAAATCAGATGTGGCCTTAGCCCCATACAGGTGCATCCACAGCACCATCTCACTGCTTGGAGGCACATAGACTGGGTCTTGGCAGGTTAACCGGGCCACTCCAATCTGTTCATCTGATGAGTCGGGCTGCGATACCTTCCGGCAGACAGCAAAGGCACTTTCCCCCTCCCCTTTAGCTTCTGGGGACATGGTAGCACCAAAGGCAGTCAGCCCAGGGTGGACTCCCTGAAACAGTTCTTTCCAGCAGTGTGAAATCACATTCATCCCTAGAATACCTTTTTCAGCATTCAGGCACTCATCTTTGACTATGATGACCCCTTTACCTGGTACGGTGACTCCTCCCACTGAATAATCCAGGATGGTGTACCCGGTGAAGGGGATCTGTAGTCCATTGGCAGCTTTTAGAGTAAGCCATTGCAGATCTTGTGGGCTCTGCTTCTGCTCCCCACTCACCCCTGCAACTAGTATTTCAACCCCTGGACACACCCCAACCATAGATGGCTTGTCTGTTCGATTTCCCTGATCCCCCTCCCCAACCACTTGGCTCTCAGTGGCTGGGGCTGTTAGTTTAACTGCCTCCTCTCCTGTGTTGCCTGGTGGAGGGTGTATAGCGGCCTTCCTGAACTCTTCCTCTTGGGGGCAAGGTGGACCCTCCATTTCCAGCTCCAAAAACCAACCACAAACAACGTAATATAGACCAAAAGGTGATTATTTAATCGTAAAACACAAAACTGGAAGCACAGGCTTCAGAGTGGACCAAGGCCAAAACAATAAACAAAACAAAGCTGCTTCAGGTAAATCCGTTCTAACAATCTGAAAATAAAAATAACTTAAATACAGAGGGCTACGTCTACCTCCTTTCCTAAATCAAAACACAGGAGAAACAACTTACAAAGTAAATGGCAGTCTACCCCTACTGCTTCCAAATCTAAGGTATTTACACTTAATGGCTAACAAACAGATACAGAACTACACAGTCACAGAGCTAAGACAGTCTACAGGTCGGGTTGAGGGATGGGAATGGAGATGCTGTCCAGGTGCAGGCGGGTTGACTCCGTATTTGAAGGCCGGTCTATTATGTTGGAGCCAATCAGCTGCAGGCATTCCGTCATCGAGTTTGGCCAATCAGGAACAGCCACATTCTCCTGGCGCGTACCTAGTCTCATGTGGACATACACACACACACACACTACTGACAAGGACATTCACAGATACATACTAAAATACGACCAAGGGTCGTAACAGCAGGGTCGGGTCTCTGTGCACAACTGGGGCATTCTGTGGGGAGAGTTGGCGTTTAATCTCTTCTGTCAGAGTTTCTTTAAGAATAGACAGTTGGTCCCTCATTTCGTTCCTGAGTTCGGCTCTTACTGTCTCCCTCCACTCTTCAAGGCTAGGTGTTGCCATGGCCTGTTGTGGCTGTGGCACTGAGATACGTGATGCACAGGCAGACTCCATCTTCAGTTCAGCTTCCAATGCTCTAGCTTCACTAGACACCTCACTGAAGGACAATGTAGGCTTTCTACGCACCTGCCGTTGAAGTTCCTGTTGCACCATGCCAGGCCTCAGACCCAGGGCAAGCTGGTCTTGAACAGTCATCTCATCCTGGGCAGAGCCGGCTGGTTCATGCTCTCGCCATGTGGAGAATAGTTCACAGAGCCAGAGAATGAAAGCAGCAACAGTTTCCTCCTCCTGTTGGTGACATTTGAAAAATTGTGCCCGGAGCTGGGCTACTGGGCACATACTCCATACAATTTCTCCTTTCAATTACTCCTGCAGAATGGCTACACTAGTTGAGCGTTTGGTTGGGTCCAGTAGCCGCATCTCTATTTTTGCTTCGCCCTTGGGTGCTCCAAAAATAAAGTCAACTTTCTGTTCCTCGTTTAAGCCTTGTGCCCTCAGAATCGCCTGAACCTGCCCATTCCATTCTGAAAACCTAATTTTACTTGGGTCACCATTAAATTTTGGGATCCATGGGACCCCCATAAACCAAGGCATCATCATTGCATTTATCACTTGCTGACTTGCAGGAGTATTTTCTAGCCTGGCCCCATTTTCTTGTGATACACTACGCCTTGCACCTTCAGGTTGCACTCCATTTTCATCTGCCATTCTACACTGTGTGGTGTGGAAAGAGAATCCGGCCGACAACGCCACTAAATACTAAAACTACGACACTAAAACTAAATCCTTCAAAAAGAGCACAGAAGGATAAAAACAATATCTTACTAATCAGTCCAGGGAAGGGCAGTTCACACAAGAAAAGTATAGCCAATAGTCCAGTCTAGTTCTAAGGTAACTCTGGATTTCCCTTTGCACCTGAGCGCCAACAGAGGGAGCCTGCTTCTGATGCAAGGTGACCGCACAATGCAGTCCGATCCCGGAAGTCCAGCACCGGAGAATCCGCGTAACCGGTCCGCTCTGCCTCACCTCTGGATCCGGTGCCCTCAATACACAGGAAAGCAAGACTCAAGATACACCCAATCAACTTTACTCATGGAGGATTTGACACATGCCTAAGGAGGAGGAAAAACTACTTTCCTTAGCTTAGAGCATAGCGAGCATTGCCACAACAGAAGTCTGGAGGCCGGCTTCACCAAAGCAGGAGGAGGAGATCCAGTCCACGCCAATGCGTGCAGCAGGGAAGATCGAGTCCACGCCAATGCGTGCAGCAGGGAAGATCCAGTCCACAGCGATACATGCAGCAGGGAAGATCCAGTCCACAGCGCGGCAAGATGTCAGTGGCCTTCAGCAGCTTGGAGAATGTCCGACCAGATTCACCCCGGTAAGAAGTCTGGCTTCCTCTTTATTGGGAGTGGAGTCGGCAACTGGCGAATGGGATAGTTGATCAGAATCAGAATCAGAAACAGGTTTATTGCCAAATATGTTTTCACATACAAGGAATTTGTCTTGGTGATTGGTGCATAACAATAAACAATAACCATAGAAGAATAAGAACAAAACAAGAATAAAAGCAAGTACTGTAGATCAAAGGTCAGGAATACAATATAAAATAGAGAAATTCACAATGCGATAGGGTTCGGCAGGTGTAGGTGCGTCAATTAGCAAAATGTGCTCTTGTTTTGACAGTTCGTGAAACACAGGTAACAACACACGCCCACTGTGACACAGCAAACAATTCAATAATTTGTCCATCGCTCCCATAGCGCACAGCAAACGTTATTAAAATCACACCATTAAGTTCACAATATAAAGTTACCGTAATCACACTGCTTAAACAAAGTGGCGTTCTGCATTCTATGACACACCCCTTCATGGCAAAGGTATTCCCTGATGGCAGTGGCCTCTTTCAGCAGATAATGTGCCCTGTGTCAGGGATAGCAGTTTGTGTAGGACCCAGAAATGCAGACCAAGACGACGGAGTAGAAAATAAGCAGTTTTTAATAGTGAAGCTGGTGAAGGGAAGGTGGGGGGTGCAGAGGCTGGGCTGGATGGAGCTGGGGGCAAGCAGGTGAGGCAGGAGCGAGGGAAGCAGGCAGGCTGGTGGGTTTCGGCGAGGAGACACGAGGAACGAGGCGTACAGGGGATCTTGAGAGACAAGAAAAGAGTTAGAGCAGCCCGGAGGCACACAAGGGAAAATAACTCTGATAGTAGCCGAGAGAGTGCCTACCACAGTAGTTGGCAGAACAATCTGGCGACGAGTGGTTGGAGAGCCGGGGTATAAATGCTGCTGGGCTGATGGCTTGATAGGCGGCAGGTGTGGAGGAAAGGCACAGCCGGAAGAGGGAGCCACACCCACGCGACACACACACACACAGACAGAGAGACAGACAGGGGAGGTGGAGACACAAGGGAGGTAAAAACACAGGGAAAACCTGGGGCCGGGGCTGGAGCCGTGACACCCTGCCACACTGCAAAAATTGTTCAGGAATGCCCTGAGGAACATGACAATGAGTTCAAGATGATAAGATGGCACGGCCGTGTCTAGACGCCGTCGTGGTAGCTCCGCGGAGATTGTGCGTTTTCATTTCATTGCACACCCCGTGTGTGTATGTGACAAATAAACTTCTTGAATCTTGAATCTTGAATCAAGGTGTTGACTTGGCCGCCAAATTCCCCAGATCTCAATCTGATCGAGCATCTGTGATATATGCTGGAAAAACAAGTCCGATCCATGGAGATTCAAGATTCAAGATTCAAGAAGTTTATTTGTCACATACACACACAAGGTGTACAGTGAAATGTAAAGTGGCAATGCTCAGCAGAAATGTGCAAAGGGCAAAATAACAGGTTCACACTATTTACAATAAAAAAAACAAACACAATATTTACAATGTCACAGTAAGAGCTCTATATAAAAAACAACACAATATTTACAATAAGAGCACTTTATAAAAATATAGTAAAAAAGGGAAATTGTATGTATGTAATATAATATATATTATAAATTATGTGTAGTCTTTACCTAAGTGTGTGTGTGTGCATAAGAGGGGCAGTGTGTGGGTCTTGGTGGGGGCCCTGGTGAGGTCAGAGTTCACAGTCCTGATGGCCTGAGGAAAGAAACTCCGTCTCAGTCTCTCTGTTTTGGCAGCGTGACTACGGAGGCGCTTGCCTGACCGCAGCAGCTGAAACAGTCCGTTGTTGGGGTGGTGAGGATCCTTCATGATCCTGCAGGCTCTGGTTCTGCACCTCCTGGTGTATAAGTCCTGCACGGGTGGGGAGTGTAGTTCCAATAGTGCGTTCAGCCGAACGCACTACTCTCTGCAGAGGCTTCCTGTCCTGAGCGGAGCTGTTGCCAAACCAGGCAGTGATGCTTCCTGTCAGGATGCTCTCTACAGCTCCAGTGTAGAAGGACTGAAGGATCCTCCGGGAGACTTTAAATTTCCTCAGTTGCCTGAGGTGGTAAAGGCGCTTCCTCACCTTTCTCACCAGAGTGTCTGTGTGTGAGGACCATGTAAGATCCTCGGAGATGTGGAGTCCCAGGTATTTATACCTGCTCACCCTCTCCACAGTAGTCCCATTAATCCCCAGTGGTGAGTACGTCCTCTGTTGTTGTGTCCTCCTAAAGTCCACAATCAGCTCCTTAGTTTTGGTGACATTCAGGAGGAGGCTGTTGTCCTGGCACCAGAGTGACAGATCAGCAACTTCCTCCAGGTAGGCCTTCTCGTCGTTGTCGGAGATCAGACCCACCTCGCAACTTACAGGACTTAAAGGATCTGCTGCTAACGTCTTGGTGCCAGATTCTAACCAACCTTTCTCTTAACACCGCCGAGACGAAGGTTGTGTGATGTGGTTTGGTAGGACGTTTGGTTTGATAGACCTCAACATCATCACCAGTGAGGGCACTATCCTGGACCAGGTTGCAGTTCATAAATACTTGGGCATATGGTTAGACAATTCATTATCCTTCACCTACCATACTGTATTTCTAAGATGAAGTCTAAGGTTAGGCAGTACTTGCATTTTTGTATAGAAACCGCTCCACTTTCACCTCGTCCGCCAAACTCAACTTTGTCTCAATGACCTGATCCTCCTCATGCTGGATTACGGTGACTCAATCTACAGGCCTGCATCCAAAGGAACACTCCATAAGCTTGACTATCTTTACCACTCTGCTATCTGGTTTGTACTAATTCCCTCTTCAAGTGGTTAACTGATTTACACAAAACCCTCCTTGGTGTATCACCCCCCTACCTGTGTCACCTGCTGCATCCAATGTGTACCACATACAATACCCGGCCCTCAGCCCATATCAGAAAGTCCCTAAAACCAACACCTCTCTTGGTCTTGCATCATTCCAGTCTTGGCAGTTCCTCCATTGCCAGTGACTGGAATGCTCTGCAGAATCAAACTATGGAGTGGAGAGGGCGAGCAAGACCAGCAGCAGCGACCGACCTGTTCCCCTGGGATGCAGCCAGGGGCAGACCTGGAAGAGCTGGCCAGTCGGGGTTGGAGCTGGTTTGTGTCCTGGAAGCCTGGCAAACTCGCGGCTTTGGTGCTCCACAGCTGACCTGCCGGGACAGACAGGAGGTGCACCGGCCGAGAGATGGTGCTGAAAAGCGGCTGTCAAGACTAGGTCCTTTGTTACTGCTGTGATGCGAATGAAGCGGCCTGTTTGCCCGTTGACTCTCCAGTCCTGCCTTGTCTCTGTCTGTCGCGGCCCCAGTTGTAGCGAGCTTGCTACACCAAGGTTTACCAATATCATACAGAAGTGTTTCTTCGTCCTATCGTATATTTATTTTGAGATATTGCAATCCCTGTCACCATGTTTCCCAAGGATAATGTTGCGACAATAATTCAGTTACCAGGTGTAGAGTTTAAATAGTTAGTTGTGCTTAACATATTAAAATATTGCATTCAGTTAGTCCATGAGTGAAGGTTTTACCTCAATGTGGGGTAAAATTCAGCATAACGTAAAAAGCCACAAAAATAGCATTGTGTGATTGTCTTGCGCTTTAGACGTGGTGTTCACAGGTGGAAGGCGCAGGCATGCATAACATGTTTTTTTTATTTCCCCCTTACTATAGTTAGGACATGAATGAAAAAGAGATACCATACCTCTGCATCATATCCACAATATTAAGTATGGAAATGGATTTTTATAGTTTGCCTTGCCTAGCTGACTCAAGGTGAAATCAATGGAGTAAAAATAGATAAAAGAACATATGAAGTTACAGTGTGAGTGGGAGGGCTCATAGGCAGTGGCCTCTTTGGACCATTTCTGTACACGTGGGTGTTTCTACTGTAGCAGCAGAGGAGGATTTAGGTTAAGAAGCTGCTTCTCTCTTCCTCAGAACAGGGGAGAGGATATTGAAGCTGTTATTCCACACAGGCTCATGAACATAATCTGCTTTATTCAGGCTTTTTGATAGCTTCATAAGTGCACTGGAGGACCTCAGGACTCTTAACTCTTATGTTTTGTTGCTGATGTATGGAGTTTTTTTTACCATTATTATCAAACACACAAGTGAAAAGAATCTGTTGGCTATGACGGCGTTTCAGTCTGACTGAAGAATCTCTGCACTTCTTCATTTCTGATTTCACTGTACCCAGACTGTTGTGTTTCTTGTGTTGAAATAGGCAGTTTTATGTTTTTTTCTTCATTTCTTCTTTGTCTCTTCCCTCTCACTCTCTTTCTGTCCCTATCTCTCACCCCTCTTTCCTTTTTGTCATCTATCCATCTCTCTCTTTCACTCTCTCTCCCATCCCTTTCTCTCCATCAGTCTCTCTCATCTTCTATCTCTGCCACTTTGCAAACATGAATAACAGCAATAGCGTAGGTCCTTTCTATTTTGATCTCACCCTGTTTGCAGACCAGGGGGCCCTCAGATACCTGTTCTTCACTCTGTGTCTGTTGCTCTACATTGCTATCATCTCTGCTAACATTGTCATAATTCTGACCATCTGTCTGGACCGGTCCCTGCATCAGCCCATGTACATTTTCATCTCCTGTCAGTCTGTGAACTCTCTGTATGGTTCTGCTGGCTTCTTCCCCAGGTTCATGGTGGATCTTCTGTCAGACACTCATTTGATCTCACGTCCTGCTTGTTTCACTCAGATATATGTTATTTACACCTATGCAACGTTTGAACTGACTATTCTTAGTGTTATGGCCTATGACAGGTATGTTGCTATATGCCAGCCCTTACACTATCACAACAAGATGTCTTCCAGGGTGGTGCAAGACCTTTTGATTTTTGCCTGGTTCTACCCTGCATTAGTTCTTGCCTTGTGTGTCTCTCTATCCAGCCGTTTGTCTTTGTGTGGGAATAAAATTCACAGGGTTTTCTGTTCCAATGGGTCTGTGGTGAGGCTCTCCTGTGTGGATACCACTCTGAACAATATAGTGGGCCAGTTTCTCGCTATTGTAACCTTCTTTCTGCCCCTGATCTTTGTCCTGTACACCTACCTACGTATTCTGCTTATTTGCAGGACAAGCTCGTCTGAGTTCAGAGGCAAGGCGCTGCAAACCTGCCTTCCCCACATAGTGACCTTTGTGAACTATTCTATCTCAATCTTCTGCGAGGTTTCGCTGAGTCGTTTTGAAGCTGATGAAATTAATCCACTTGTTGCTGTTGTTTTATCTCTGGAGTTTCTGATCATTCCTCCCATCAATAACCCACTAGTTTATGGCCTGAACCTGCCACAGATCAGAGGAATCATTTTTAGATTTTTAAAGAGACCCAAAATGGTTCGTGCTGGATAAGGGATGACACAACATGTACAGATGAAATGAAGCCTTAAGCCCCTTCCCATTTCTCCTACTACTCACACATTGTGCTCCTGGAATATGGTCATTAATGTGATTTTATGTACATATACAGTATTGTGCAAAAGTCTTTGGCACATGTAAAAGAATTCCATAAAGCGAAGATGCTTTCAAAAATAATAAAATGATCTTCTTAAAGAGTTCTTAAAAAGAGCATCCTGTAATATTGTAGCATATTGTAACCTGTGAGAACTTGTTGACTCGATCTGAAAAGTTGTAGAAAAAATGTGTCCGAATTTTCACTCAGAAAATATTCACACATCCATAATTCTAATTTGAAGTCGCAGAAAAGATGCACAATTGTGTAAATCAAAGCTGCTAACTTGTAATAAAATATTTGCTTATATTTATTTTTGTACTTTAATTCATTTTTACTGCAACGCAGTGATTCCAATCTGTCATTGCAACTTTGCAAATGCGATCCTGCGCATCACAAGTGCAGAACGCGCTCACTCTTAGATGCTTGTTTGGGGAGGAGATGCATTTATGAATGGAATGTAACAGCCGAGAACATGTAAAATATGATGGTGATAGTTAATGTGGTAATGATTTATTGATACAATACTACATGTAGTATGAAGTAATATTAAGGACACATTTCAATGAAGACATAAATTAATAAATAGTCAAATGACTCACGAAGCAACATTAGTGGCTTAGCGAACTAACTTTGGGTTTAAACCTGCTTTTTGGTCTCATGAAGGCGGCCCACCTTAGAGCAGGGTAGATCACCATAGTAACCAACCTGCTCTGGACCAGGTTATGTTGAAGGTATTGGATCAAAACAGATAAAAAGATTCTTCACCAAGCAAAAAAGTGGCATCATCTCTCCTGGAGGATACCTTTTTAAAATAATCTTACTGCAAAAAACCCATTAACAAAACCAGATATGAACAAAAACATTGCAATCAAATGAAAAAAGTGTACAGAGGGATACTATTGATGTAACTGATAGTAAGAAACTTAATGATGTTAGACAAATGCCTTTACTTTCCTTAAGGATTTTTTATATTACAGATAATTGTTTATAGCATTTCCAGGCACTTTGACACTGACTATAAAAGAGGACTTCTATCAATTAGCGGGTAGCTAACAATAGTTGACTGTAGCTATCAATAATGAATGAAATTTACTGTTGCATATAACTACGGCAAATGTATTAGGATACCCAAGGGTGATCAGTGCGATAGTTTGTACTGTATCATTGAGAAATAAACCCAGTGTGTCTTAGTGACAGTGAAAAGACATTTACTCTATCTGCACTGTTCCTCCAGCAGTCCTCTCCAGCCTTGGCACCAGAAACTGTGTTGCTCCTATTTCTTCATGATAATAGTTTGTTCTTTTTGAGAGAAAAACAAATGTTAGTAATCCATGTCTTTCTCATAAGTCCCACTTCTACAGTCTACAACATTATTTCCATAACCCCACAATTGTTCACAGTCTAGTTTATTGCTTCAAATATTGTTTTATTATTTTTATTTTTATTTTTATTATCTGTAAAAGCCAGGAATTTGTTGCCCCACAAATAGTCCTTAAATTTCTCAGTAACAGCCCACTTGAGGGCTAAAAACTCCAGTTTGAAAGAACTATAGTTTTGGTCGATCCTCTCAGTGGGGTTTAAGCTTCTGCTGGCATAAGCAATTACTCTCTCTTGGCCCTCTTGTACTTGTGCCAGTACGGCCCCCAAACCCCCTAGGCTAGCATCAGTGTAAAGGTGGCATGGCTTTGAAAAGTCGGCATAGGCCAAAACTGGAGCACTCACCAGAGCAGTCTTCAGAGCGTCGAATGCCACCTGGCAGACTGGAGTCCAGTCAATGGCACTCTTCCCTTTCCGCACGCTGGCAGTACCTACTAGGAGAGTGTTAAGGGGTGATGTTATTTTGGAGAATCCTTTAATGAATCTCCGAAAATATCCAACAAACCCAAGGAATGACCGTACCTGCTTGATGGTTGAAGGGGTAGCCCAGTTCTTTACAATGGCAGTCTTTTTGGGGTCTGTGGATATTCCATCCCTGGAGATGACGTGGCCGAGGTAGGTGACTTTTCTCTGGAACAGGTTACATTTATGGGGCTGCAACTTCAGGCCATGGGCCGCCAGCTTCTCGAAGACCTGCTCCAAGTGTTCAGTGTGGGTGTCAAAATCAGGGGAATATATGATAACATCATCCAAATAGATCAGGAGAGACTCATTGACCTGCCCTCCCAGGCAGCGCTGCATCAGGGGTTGGAAGGTTGCAGGCGCGTTACAGAGGCCAAAAGGCATCCTCTGGAATTCATAGAGGCCTAAGGGGGTGGTGAATGCAGTTTTCTCCCGATCCTTTGGGCCCTCTCCACCTGCCAAAATCCGCTGGCGAGGTCAAGAGTGGAGTACCAAGTGGCTTGTTTTAGACTGGGTGAGGGATTCCTCTATCCTGGGCAGGGGGTAGGCGTCTTTGTGGGTAAGGGCATTCAGCTTCCTGTAATCCACACAGAAGCGGCAAGATCCGTCCTTCTTTTTCACAAGAACGATGGGCGTCGCCCAAGGGCTAGAGCTTTCCCTTATGACATCACTGTCCAACATGTTTTGGAGAAGTCCCCTCAACTCAGGATAGAGGCTTGGTGGGATCGGCCTGTAGCGCTCCCTGCTGGGCGGTGCAAAGTCTGTGGGATTGAGTGGTGGACAGTACTGGTCTGTCCGAAATCCTCGTCTCCTGCTGCGAAGACTTCCCTCCATCGCTGTAACAGGGAGTCCATCTTCTGCTGTTGTTCTGCTGACAACCCCTCGCCTTTCAGCAGGTTGACTGGATGCTGGTCTTCCATGGAGATCCGGTTCGCCTGGACATCCACCTCTACTACACCTGGGTGTGAAGTCTTCAAGTCTTTCTACCCCCGAATCTGGCTTGGGTCAACCTGGAAGACATTGGCAAGGGGGCGCCATTTGGGTATTAAAATGGGGTAAGGATTCAGGTTACGTACCCTTATGGGGAGGCATCCTTTCACTACCCAGGCGATGGTCTGGGCCATCTGCCATTTGTCATCTCTTTCTGGCCCCTCCACCAAAGCACAAAAATCAGATGTGGCCTTAGCCCCATACAGGTGCATCCACAGCACCATCTCACTGCTTGGAGGCACATAGACTGGGTCTTGGCAGGTTAACCGGGCCACTCCAATCTGTTCATCTGATGAGTCGGGCTGCGATACCTTCCGGCAGACAGCAAAGGCACGTTCCCCCTCCCCTTTAGCTTCTGTGGACATGGTAGCACCAAAGGCAGTCAGCCCAGGGTGGACTCCCTGAAACAGTTCTTTCCAGCAGTGTGAAATCACATTCATCCCTAGAATACCTCTTTCAGCATTCAGGCACTCATCTTTGACTATGATGACCCCTTTACCTGGTACGGTGACTCCTCCCACTGAATAATCCAGGATGGTGTACACGGTGAAGGGGATCTGTAGTCCATTGGCAGCTTTTAGAGTAAGCCATTGCAGATCTTGTGGGCTCTGCTTCTGCTCCCCACTCACCCCTGCAACTAGTATTTCAACCCCTGGACACACCCCAACCATAGATGGCTTGTCTGTTCGATTTCCCTGATCCCCCTCCCCAACCACTTGGCTCTCAGTGGCTGGGGCTGTTAGTTTAACTGCCTCCTCTCCTGTGTTGCCTGGGGGAGGGTGTATAGCGGCCTTCCTGAACTCTTCCTCTTTGGGGCAAGGTGGACCCTCCATTTCCAGCTCCAAAAACCAACCACAAACAACGTAATATAGACCAAAAGGTGATTATTTAATCGTAAAACACAAAACTGGAAGCACAGGCTTCAGAGTGGACCAAGGCCAAAACAATAAACAAAACAAAGCTGCTTCAGATAAATCCGTTCTAACAATCTGAAAATAAAAATAACTTAAATACAGAGGGCTACGTCTACCTCCTTTCCTAAATCAAAACACAGGAGAAACAACTTACAAAGTAAATGGCAGTCCACCCCTACTGCTTCCAAATCTAAGGTATTTACACTTAATGGCTAACAAACAGATACAGAACTACACAGTCACAGAGCTAAGACAGTCTACAGGTCGGGTTGAGGGATGGGAATGGAGATGCTGTCCAGGTGCAGGCGGGTTGACTCCGTATTTGAAGGCCGGTCTATTATGTTGGAGCCAATCAGCTGCAGGTATTCCGTCATCGAGTTTGGCCAATCAGGAACGGCCACATTCTCCTGCCGCGTACCTAGTCTCATGTGGACATACACACACACACACACACACACACACACACACACACACACACACACACACACACACACACACACACACACACACACACACACACACACACACACACACACACACACACACACACACACACACACACACACTACTGACAAGGACATTCACAGATACATACTAAAATACGACCAAGGGTCGTAACAGCAGGGTCGGGTCTCTGTGCACAACTGGGGCATTCTGTGGGGAGAGTTGGCGTTTAATCTCTTCTGTCAGAGTTTCTTTAAGAATAGACAGTTGGTCCCTCATTTCGTTCCTGAGTTCGGCTCTTACTGTCTCCCTCCACTCTTCAAGGCTAGGTGTTGCCATGGCCTGTTGTGGCTGTGGCACTGAGATACGTGATGCACAGGCAGACTCCATCTTCAGTTCAGCTTCCAATGCTCTAGCTTCACTAGACACCTCACTGAAAGACAATGTAGGCTTTCTACGCACCTGCCGTTGAAGTTCCTGTTGCACCATGCCAGGCCTCAGACCCAGGGCAAGCTGGTCTTGAACAGTCATCTCATCCTGGGCAGAGCCGGCTGGTTCATGCTCTCGCCATGTGGAGAATAGTTCACAGAGCCAGAGAATGAAAGCAGCAACAGTTTCCTCCTCCTGTTGGTGACATTTGAAAAATTGTGCCCGGAGCTGGGCTACTGGGCACATACTCCATACAATTTCTCCTTTCAATTACTCCTGCAGAATGGCTACACTAGTTGAGCGTTTGGTTGGGTCCAGTAGCCGCATCTCTATTTTTGCTTCGCCCTTGGGTGCTCCAAAAATAAAGTCAACTTTCTGTTCCTCGTTTAAGCCTTGTGCCCTCAGAATCGCCTGAACCTGCCCATTCCATTCTGAAAACCTAATTTTACTTGGGTCACCATTAAATTTTGGGATCCATGGGACCCCCATAAACCAAGGCATCATCATTGCATTTATCACTTGCTGACTTGCAGGAGTATTTTCTAGCCTGGCCCCATTTTCTTGTGATACACTACGCCTTGCACCTTCAGGTTGCACTCCATTTTCATCTGCCATTCTACACTGTGTGGTGTGGAAAGAGAATCCGGCCGACAACGCCACTAAATCCTAAAACTACGACACTAAAACTAAATCCTTCAAAAAGAGCACAGAAGGATAAAAACAATATCTTACTAATCAGTCCAGGGAAGGGCAGTTCACACAAGAAAAGTATAGCCAATAGTCCAGTCTAGTTCTAAGGTAACTCCGGATTTCCCTTTGCACCTGAGCGCCAACAGAGGGAGCCTGCTTCTGATGCAAGGTAACCGCACAATGCAGTCCGATCCCGGAAGTCCAGCACCGGAGAATCCGCGTAACCGGTCCGCGGTGCCCTCAATACACAGGAAAGCAAGACTCAAGATACACCCAATCAACTTTACTCATGGAGGATTTGACACATGCCTAAGGAGGAGGAAAAACTACTTTCCTTAGCTTAGAGCATAGCGAGCATTGCCACAACAGAAGTCTGGAGGCCGGCTTCACCAAAGCAGGAGGAGGAGATCCAGTCCACGCCAATGCGTGCAGCAGGGAAGATCCAGTCCACGCCAATGCGTGCAGCAGGGAAGATCCAGTCCACAGCGCGGCAAGATGTCAGTGGCCTTCAGCAGCTTGGAGAATGTCCGACCAGATTCACCCCGGTAAGAAGTCTGGCGTCCTCTTTATTGGGAGTGGAGTCGGCAACTGGCGAATGGGACAGCTGATCAGAATCAGAATCAGAAACAGGTTTATTGCCAAATATGTTTTCACATACAAGGAATTTGTCTTGGTGATTGGTGCATAACAATAAACAATAACCATAGAAGAATAAGAACAAAACAAGAATAAAAGCAAGTACTGTAGATCAAAGGTCAGGAATACAATATAAAATAGATAAATTCACAATGCGATAGGGTTCGGCAGGTGTAGGTGCGTCAATTAGCAAAATGTGCTCTTGTTTTGACAGTTCGTGAAACACAGGTAACAACACACGCCCACTGTGACACAGCAAACAATTCAATAATTTGTCCATCGCTCCCATAGCGCACAGCAAACGTTATTAAAATCACACCATTAAGTTCACAATATAAAGTTACCGTAATCACACTGCTTAAACAAAGTGGCGTTCTGCATTCTATGACACACCCCTTCATGGCAAAGATGTTCCCTGATGGCAGTGGCCTCTTTCAGCAGGATAATGTGCCCTGTGTCAGGGATAGCAGTTTGTGTAGGACCCAGAAATGCAGACCAGGACGACGGAGTAGAAAATAAGCAGTTTTTAATAGTGAAGCTGGTGAAGGGAAGGTGGGGCGTGCAGAGGCTGGGCTGGATGGAGCTGGGGGCAAGCAGGTGAGGCAGGAGCGAGGGAAGCAGGCAGGCTGGTGGGTTTCGGCGAGGAGACACGAGGAACGAGGCGTACAGGGGATCTTGAGAAACAAGAAAAGAGTTAGAGCAGCCCAGAGGCACACAAGGGAAAATAACTCTGATAGTAGCTCTAGAGCAGCCGAGAGAGTGATTACCACGGTAGTTGGCAGAACAATCTGGCAACGAGTGGTTGGAGAGCCGGGGTATAAATGCTGCTGGGCTGATGGCTTAATAGGCGGCAGGTGTGGAGGAAAGGCAGGGCCGGGAGAGGGAGCCACACCCACGCGACACACACACACACAGACAGAGAGACAGACAGGGGAGGTGGAGACACAAGGGAGGTAAAAACACAGGGAAAACCTGGGGCCGGGGCTGGAGCCGTGACACCCTGCCACACTGCAAAAATTGTTCAGGAATGCCCTGAGGAACATGACAATGAGTTCAAGATGATAAGATGGCACAGCCGTGTCTAGACGCCGATGTGGTAGCGCCGCGGAGATTGTGCGTTTTAATTTCACTGCACACCCCGTGTGTGTATGTGACAAATAAACTTCTTGAATCTTGAATCTTGAATCAAGGTGTTGACTTGGCCGCCAAATTCCCCAGATATCAATCTGATCGAGCATCTGTGGTATATGCTGGAAAAACAAGTCCAATCCATGGAGGCCCCACCTCGCAACTTACAGGACTTAAAGGATCTGCTGCTAACGTCTTGGTGCCAGATTCTAACCAACCTCTCTCTTAACACCGCCGAGACGAAGGTTATGTGATGTGGTTTGGTAGGACGTTTGGTTTGATAGACCTCAACATCATCACCAGTGAGGGCACTATCCTGGACCAGGTTGCAGTTCATAAAGACTTGGGCATATGGTTAGACAATTCATTATCCTTCACCCACCATACTGTATTTCTAAGATGAAGTCTAAGGTTACGCAGTACTTGGATTTTTGTATAGAAACCGCTCCACTTTCACCTCGTCCGCCACACTCAACTTTGTCCAAATGACCTGATCCTCCTCATGCTGGATTACGGTGACACAATCTACAGGCCTGCATCCAAAGGAACACTCCATAAGCTTGACTATCTTTACCACTCTGCTATCTAGTTTGTTACTAATTCCCTCTTCAAGTGGTTAACTGATTTACACAAAACCCTCCTTGGTGTATCACCCCCCTACCTGTGTCACCTGCTGCATCCAATGTGTACCACATACAATACCCGGGCCTCAGCCCATATCCGAAAGTCCCTAAAACCAACACCTCTCTTGGTCTTGCATCATTCCAGTCTTGGCAGTTCCTCCGCTGCCAGTGACTGGAATGCTCTGCAGAATCAAACTATGGAGTGGAGAGGGCGAGCAAGACCAGCAGCAGCGACCGACCTGTTCCCCTGGGATGCAGCCAGGGGCAGACCGGGAAGAGCTGGCCAGTCGGGGTTGGAGCTGGTTTGCGTCCTGCAAGCCTGGCAAACTCGCAGCTTTGGTGCTCCGCAGCTGACCTGCCAGGACAGACAGGAGGTGCACCGGCCGAGAGATGGTGCTGAAAAGCGGCCGTCAAGACTAGGTCCTTTGTTACTGCTGTGATGCGAATGAAGCGGCCTGTTTGCCCGTTGACTCTCCAGTCCTGCCTTGTCTCTGTCTGTCGCGGCCCCAGTTGTAGCGAGCTTGCTACACCAAGGTTTACCAATATCATACACAAGTGTTTCTTCGTCCTATCGTATATTTATTTTGAGATATTGCAATCCCTTTCACCATGTTTCCCAAGGATAATGTTGCGACAATAATTCAGTTACCAGGTGTAGAGCTTAAATAGTTAGTTGTGCTTAACATATTAAAATATTGCATTCAGTTAGTCCATGAGTGAAGGATTTACTTCAATGTGGGATAAAATTCAACGTAAAAAGCCACAAAAATAGCATTGTGTGATTGTCTTGCGTTTTAGACGTGGTCTTCACAGGCGGAAGGCGCAGGCATGCATAACATCACCCCAGAACTGACACCAAAATCCGACTGCACCGGCTGTTTTTTTTTAAATTTCCCCCTGACTATAGTTAGGACATGTATGAAAAAGATCCCATACCTCTGCATCATATCCACACTATTAGGTATGGAAATGGATTTGTGGATTGTTTGCCTTGCCTAATTGACTCAAGGTAAAATCCATTAAGTAAAAGTAGATAAAAGTACATATGAAGTCACTGTGTTAGTGGGAGGGCTCATAGGCAGTGGCCTCTTTGGACCATTTCTGTACACGTGGGTGTTCCTATACTGTAGAAGAAGAGCAGGATGAAGGTTAAGAAGCTGCTTCCCTCTTCCTCAGTACAGGGGAGAGACTATTGAAGCTGATATTCCACACAGGCTCATGAACATAATCTGCTTTATTAGGGCTTTTTGATAGCTTCATAAGTACACTGGGGACCTTAGGACTCTTAACTCTTATGTTTTGTTGCTGATGTATGGAGTTTTTTTACCACTATTATCAAACACACAAGTGAACAGAATCTGTTGGCTATGACGGCGTTTCAGTCTGACTGAAGAATCTCTGCACTTCTTCATTTCTTATTTCACTGTACACAGACTTGTGTTTCTTGTGCTGAAATAGGCAGTTTTATGTTTTTTTCTTTATTTCTTCTATGTCTCTTCCCTCTCACTTTCTTTCTGTCTCCATCTCTCACCCCTCTCTCCTTTTTGTCATCTATCCATCTCTCTCTTTCACTCTCTCTCCCATCCCTTTCTCTCCATCAGTCTCTCTCATCTTCTATCTCTGCCACTTTGCAAACATGAATAACAGCAACAGCGTAGGTCCTTTCTATTTTGATCTCACCCTGTTTGCAGACCAGGGGCCCCTCAGATACCTGTCCTTCACTCTGTGTCTGTTGCTCTACACTGCTATCGTCTCTGCTAACATTGTCATAATTCTGACGATCTGTCGGGACCGGTCCCTGCATCAGCCCATGTACATTTTCATCTCCTGTCTGTCTGTGAACTCTCTGTATGGTTCTGCTGGCTTCTTCCCCAGGTTCATGGTGGATCTTCTGTCAGACACTCATTTGATCTCACGTCCTGCTTGTTTCACTCAGATATATGTTATTTACACCTATGCAACGTTTGAACTGACTATTCTTAGTGTTATGGCCTATGACAGGTATGTTGCTATATGTCAGCCCTTACACTATCACAACAAGATGACTTCCAGGGTGGTGCGAGACCTTTTGATTTTTGCCTGGTTCTACCCTGCATTTGGTGTTGCCTTGTGTGTCTCTCTGTCCAGCATATTGCCTTTGTGTGGGAATAAAATTCACAGGGTTTTCTGTTCCAATTGGTCTGTGGTGAGGCTCTCCTGTGTGGACACCACTCTGAACAATATAGTGGGCCGGTTTCTCACTATTGTAACCTTCTTTCTGCCCCTGATCTTTGTCCTGTACACCTACCTACGTATTCTGCTTATTTGCAGGAGGAGCTCGTCTGAGTTCAGAGGCAAGGCGCTGCAAACCTGCCTTCCCCACATAGTGACCTTTGTGAACTATTCTATCTCAATCTTCTGTGAGGTTTCGCTGAGTCGTTTTGAAGCTGATGAAATTAATCCACTTGTTGCTGTTGTTTTATCTCTGGAGTTTTTGATCATTCCTCCCATCAATAATCCACTAGTTTATGGCCTGAACCTGCCACAGATCAGAGGAATCATTTTTAGATTTTTAAGGATACCCAAAATGGTTCGTGCTCGATAAGGGATGACACAACATGTACAGATGAAATGAAGCCTTAAGCCCCTTCCCATTTCTCCTACTACTCACACATTGTGGTCCTGGAATATGGTCATTAATGTGATTTTATGTACATAATACAGTATTGTGCAAAAGTCTTTGGCACATGAAAAAGAATTCCATAAAGCGAAGATACTTTCAAAAATAATAAAATGATCTTCTTAAAGAGTTCTTAAAAAGAGCATCCTGTAATATTGTAGCATATTGCAGCCTGTGAGAACTTGTTGACTCGATCTGAGAATTTGTAGAAAAAATGTGTCCGAATTTTCACTCAGAAAATATTCACACATCCATGATTCTAAATTTGAAGTCGCAGAAAAGATGCACAATTGTGTAAATCAAAGTTTTCATAAATGCCACGAAAGCTGCAAACTTGTAATAAAATATTTGCTTGTTAAATATGAACATGTAAAATATGATGGTGATATAAAATACTACATGTAGTATGAAGTAATATTAAGTAATATTAATCTAATGGTTTTTCAGCCACTTCTCACCCCTGTTCTCTATGGGCTGAATTTGTCTAAAATCAGACATTTGTGTGTAAATTTGTTGCTACATAGAAATAGACATTTGTTTCACCGGAACAACCTGAAAAAGTTGGATTTAGCTTGGTAGTCCTACACCCTGGGCTTTTAAAGATGCAGTCCAGGATGGATTTGAGCACCTAAATTTATTCACGTATGCTCTTGAACAATTTCACTTGTAGATGGAACAAAAGATTTTGGGATCTTAAGCCATCATAACCCAAATACAGGTCTGTTCCAGTCCAGTGCTTACAAATGCAAACCTGAGGATCTCAGACTGGCTAAATCACTTCTCAAGACCCATTAGTACAAAGAGGCATTCTCATAACCTGCATGTTTTATACCAAACTTTACTTTACTATTTGTATTGCATTATTATTATTATTATTATTATTATTATTATCATTATATATCATTATTATATATTATTATTATTATCATTAGTAATAATAATAATAATGTTCATCTACTAAATATTAATAATCATATTAATACTATATATTAATACTATATATTGTATTCATTGTTTTTTTCTCGCATTGCTGTTTATCAGATATGTTTCTGTTTACTGTTTTTAAAGCACTTTGCCACTTCTATTTTGCTAGAAGTAGAGACAGTGTTTCAACAGGGGGCAGACTGGACCTTTAACTATGGCTCATTCATCAATACACAGGATCCGATGTTGCTATCCCTTGTGCTGTACAGAGCGAACATTCATAGAAGACAAACTCAGACGTTATAAGACCACCATTATAATGCTGGCCATTTAACTCTCAGCTTCTGAGCACTAATCTTTTTCTCTGTTGGCTGGCTGACCTCTCTGCCTTCCTCGGTGCTGATGTCCTGTCTTTAGTTTACTACCTGCTGCTGGACTTCACCCAACTGATGACAGGCTTCTTAGGAAATGATTATCATTGCAGGGTATGTATGTTGTATGTTGTTTGTACAGTTTACTTGTATCATCCATTTGTTTAAATCTCTTGTCTCAGTGCTAAGCATATTTAATAACATTTAATAACACTCTTTAGGTGATAAGACATTTTCTCTTCAGAATTGTAGAGTGAACTTTCTCTTTTTACTGTGTAAGTCAATAAAGGCATTTACTGGCCAGCAGACTGCAATCTGCTGTCCTACCTAAAGGTGGAAACAAACCCTTCAAATGATCATTGTGTCACCGGATGCCCTACAGTGGTCTGTGTGTGTGTGTGTGTGCGTGTGTGCGTGTGTGCGTGCGTGCGTGCGTGCGTGCGTGCGTGCAGGATTTATGGAACCACAATTGCTGCCTTTCGCTGTGATCCAGATCTGATTTTATTTCTACATCTACATATTAAACTTACAGCAAATACTCTCAGAATAATAACGGGATCCGTACAAGATAATGTAATAATAATAATAGGTAGTGTTTTATTGATTTCTGTATTGATACCCCTCCCACACACACACACGGAGGTCAGAGGTCAGGGTCAGCTACAGAGCAGCACCCTGGAGCTGGCAGGGATACAGTGTCTTGCAGTCTCTCTCTCTCTCTCTCTCTCTCTCTCTCGCCTGGTACCTCCATGCCCCCTGGTCACATGTCCACCAAACCCCCTTTATGTAGCCCAACGATGTCTGGAAGGGGGACATACCTGTGGCGGTGCTGGTGAGGGAGTTGTGGGCGTACTCAACACACAGTAGTTGAGAGCTCCAGGAGGAGGGATGGCGAGCGGTGATGCAGCGGAGGGCCGCTTCCAGGTCCTGTTTGGCCCGCTCCGTCTGCCCATTGAACTGGGGGTGGTAGCCAGAGGAGAGGCTGACGGTGGCACCTAGAGCCTGGCAGAAGGCCTTCCACACCTGGGAGGAGAACTGCGGACCCCGGTCGGAAATGATGTCCTGGGGGATCCCGTGGAGCCGGAACACGTGGAGCACCAGGAGGTCCGCAGTCTCCCTGGCAGAGAGAAGCTTGGTGAGAGGGATAAAGTGGACCGCCTTGGAAAATCGGTCGACAATCGTGAGAATGGTGGTATTACTGGCTGATGGAGGGAGACCAGTGACGAAGGCAACGGCGATGTGTGACCAAGGACGGCTGGGAGTGGGCAGTGGGTGCAGTAGGCCAGCAGGAGAACTTGCTGCGGGCGCAGACGGACACGAAGGCCCAGGTGTCCTGGGTCATGGAGGGCCACCAAAAACTCTGACTGATGAAGGCTAGGGTACCGGTCGAAGCCGGGGTGACAGGTGAGCCTAGACGAGTGGCCCCACTGGAGAACCTGGGACCTGGCGGAGTCGGGCACAAAAAGACGGTTAGCGGGGCTGTTACCTGGTTCTGGGTGGTTGCGCTGGGCCTCCCGGACGAGGCTTTCGACCTCCCACGCAGCCGCCCCCACCACGCAGGACCGGGGGAGAATGGTCTCAGGCTCGGGGGTGGACTTCTCGGGAGCCCACTGGCGGGAGAGAGCGTCCGGCTTGATGTTGCGGGAGCCGGGGCGGTAGGTGAGGGTGAAATTGAACCTCCCCAGGAGCAATGCCCACCGCGCTTTCCGGGAGTTGAGCCGTTTAGCGGAGCAAAGGTAGGAGAGGTTCTTGTAGTCGGGCCAGAACACAAATGGTTGCTCTGCCCCCTCCAGCCAATGCCTCCACTCCTCCAAGGCCAGGACCACCGCCAGGAGCTCCCGGTTCCCCACGTCATAGTTTCGCTCAGCAGGGGAGAGACGCCGGGAGAAGAATGCGCAGGGGTGTAATTTCTGGTCCTCCGAGGATCGTTGAGACAGGACGGCCCCAACGCTGGAGTCGGAAGCGTCCACCTCCACCACAAACTGGTTAGAGGAGTCCGGATGTCTCAAGACCGGGGCAGATGTGAAGAGATGCTTGAGGTGGGTGAAGGCTGCATCCGCCTCGGGGGTCCAAGAGAACGGGGAGAGGGTGGAGGTGAGCCGGGTAAGCAGGGCTGCGACCCTGCTGAAGTCCCGGATAAACCTCCGGTAGAAGTTGGCGAAGCCCAGGAATTGCTGGAGCTGCTTCCGGGAGGAGGGTGTCGGCCACTCAGCCACAGCCTGGATCTTGGCCGGGTCTGTCTTCACCTGCCCCTGCTCAATGATGTAACCTAGGAAGCTTACAGATGGAACATGAAATTTGCTTGCCGTCCAGCGCATTGACAGTCAGCGGGGAAGGGAGAGGTTCGGTGGGGATCCCGGCCTGGGAAACCAACAAGGAGTCGATGAAGCTGGCAACGGCGCCGGAGTCCACTAGAGCGAGCACTGGACCAAAGGAGGGAGGCGTCGAAGCGAACGCAAGACTGCGGGGCTGGAGAATGGGCAGTGGCATGGCTCATCAGGGATCCTGCAGTCACTGATGAGCTTCCCCTTTTGGCCAGAGGGGACAGGCAGCCAGGAAATGGCCCGTCTGGCCGCAGTAGAGGCAAGGTCCCGAGTCCATCCTCCGGCGGCGCTCCGGCGGGGAAAGATCCGGGCAAGTTGCATCGTCTCCGCTTTGGAGGTGAGGGCAGGCCTGGCATCACCACCCCCTCCCGGGAGGTGAGCGATACCCATGGGGAGGCTGGGCTCGACTTGCCACTGTGCAGCCAGGTCGGAAACGTTGATAGCAAGCTGTATAGCCTCATCTAACGTCCCCGTGTCCAGGTGAGGCAGGAGTGAGGAAGCAGGCAGGCTGGTTTAAGCCTGCTTTTCGGTCTCATGAAGGCGGCCACCTTATAGCAGGGTAGATCACCATAGTAACCAACCTGCTTTGGACCACGTTATGTTGAGGGTATTCGATCAAAACAGATAAAAAGATTCTTCACCAAGCAAAAGTGGCATCATCTCTCCTTGAGGATACCTTTTTAAAATAATCTTACTGCAAAAAACCCATTATCAAAACCAGATATGAACAAAAACATTGCAATCAAATGAAAAAAGTGTACAGAGGGATACTATTGATGTAACTGATAGTAAGAAACTTAATGATGTTAGACAAATGCCTTTACTTTCCTTAAGGATTTATTATATTAGAGATATAATAATTGTTTGTAGCATTTCCAGGCACTTTGACACTGACCATAAAAGAGCTACACTTGGCTGTACCTATCAATAATGAATGAAATTTACTGTTGCATATAAATACGGCGAATTTTATTAGGATACCCAAGGGTGATCAGTGTGATAGTTTGTACTGTATCATTGAGAAATAAACCCAGTGTGTCTTAGTGATGGACAGTGATAAGACATTTACACTATCTGCACTGTTCCTCCAGAAGTCCTCTCCAGCCTTGGCACCAGAAACTGTGTTACTCATATTTCTTCATGATAATAGTTTGTTCTTTTTGAGAGAAAAACAAATGTTAGTAATCCATGTCTCGTACGTCCCACTTCTACAGTCTACAACATTATTTCCAATTACTCTCTCGGCCTTCTTGTACTTGTGCCGGTACGGCCCCCAAACCCCCTAGGCTAGCATCAGTGTAAAGGTGGAATGGCTTTGAAAAGTCGGCATAGGCCAAAACTGGAGCACTCACCAGAGCAGTCTTCAGAGCGACGAATGCCACCTGGCAGCCTGGAGTCCAGTCAATGGCACTCTTCCCTTTCCGCACACTGGCAGTACCTACTAGGAGAGCGTTAAGGGGTGATGCTATTTTGGAGAAGCCTTTAATGAATCTCCGAAAATATCCAACAAACCCAAGGAATGACCGTACCTGCTTGATGGTTGAAGGGGTAGCCCAGTTCTTTACAACGGCAGTCTTTTCGGGGTCTGTGGATATTCCATCCCTGGAGATGACGTGGCCGAGGTAGGTGACTTTTCTCTGGAACAGGTTGCATTTATGGGGCTGCAACTTCAGACCATGGGCCGCCAGCTTTTCGAAGACCTGCTCCAAGTGTTCAATGTGGGTGTCAAAATCAGGGGAATATATGATGATATCATCCAAATAGATCAGGAGAGACTCATTGACCTGCCCTCCCAGGCAGTGCTGCATCAGGTGTTGGAAGGTTGCAGGCGCGTTACAGAGGCCAAAAGGCATCCTCTGGAATTCATAGAGGCCTAAGGGGGTGGTGAATGCAGTTTTCTCCCGATCCTTTGGGTCCACCTCCACCTGCCAAAATCCACTGGCGAGGTCGAGAGTGGAGTACCAAGTGGCTTGTTTTAGACTGGGTGAGGGATTCCTCTATCCTGGGCAGGGTGTAGGCGTCTTTGTGGGTAAGGGCATTGAGCTTCCTGTAATCCACACAGAAGCGGCAAGATCCGTCCTTCTTTTTCACAAGAACGATGGGCGTCGCCCAAGGGCTAGAGCTTTCCCTTATGACATCACTGTCCAACATGTTTTGGAGAAGTCCCCTCAACTCAGGATAGAGGCTTGGTGGGATCGGCCTGTAGCGCTCCCTGCTGGGCGGTGCAGAGTCTGTGGGATTGAGTGGAGGACAGCACTGGTCTGTCTGAAATCCTCGTCTCCTGCTGCGAAGACTTCCCTCCAACAGGGAGTCCATCTTCTGCTGTTGTTCTGCTGACAACCTCTCGCCTTTCAGAAGGTTGACTGGATGCTGGTCTTCCATGGAGATCCGGTTCGCCTGGACATCCACCTCTACTACACCTGGGTCTGAAGTCTTCAACACTAGGTCTTTCTCCCCCCAAATCTGGCTTGGGTCAAGCTGGAAGACATTGGCAAGGGGGCGCCGTTGGGGTATTAAGATGGGGTAAGGATTCAGGTTACATACCCTTATGGGGAGGCGTCCTTTCTGGCCCCTCCACCAAAGCACAAAAATAAGATGTGGCCTTAGCCCCATACAGGTGCATCCACAGCACCATCTCACTGCTTGGAGGCACATAGACTGGGTCTTGGCAGGTTAACAGGGCCATTCCAATCTGTTCATCTGATGAGTCGGGCTGTGATACCTTCCGGCAGACAGCAAAGGCACGTTCCCCCTCCCCTTTAGCTGCTGGGGACATGGTAGCACCAAAGGCAGTCAGCCCAGGGTGGACTACCTGAAACAGTTCTTTCCAGCAGTGTGAAATCACATTCATCCCTAGAATACCTCTTTCAGCATTCAGGCACTCATCTTTGACTATGATGACCCCTTTACCTGGTACGGTGACTCCTCCCACTGAAAAATCCAGGATGGCGTACCCGGTGTAGGGGATCTGTAGTCCATTCGCAGCTTTTAGAGTAAGCCATTAACATTTAATCTCTTCTGTCAGAGTTTCTTAAGGAATAGACAGTTGGTCCCTCATTTCGTTCCTGAGTTCGGCTTACTGTCTCCCTCCACTCTTCAAGGCTAGGTGTTGCCATGGCCTGTCGTGGCTGTGGCATTGAGATACGTGATGCACAGGCAGACTCCATCTTCAGTTCAGCTTCCAATGCTCTAGCTTCAATAGACACCTCACTGAAGGACAATGTAGGCTTTCTACGCACCTGCCGTTGAAGTTCCTCTTGCACCATGCCAGGCCTCAGACCCAGGGCAAGCTGGTCTTGAACAGTCATCTCATCCTGGGCAGAGCTGGCTGGTTCATGCTCTCGCCATGTGGAGAATAATTCACGGAGCCAGAGAATGAAAGCAGCAACAGTTTCCTCCTCCTGTTGGTGACATTTGAAAAATTGTGCCCGGAGCTGGGCTACTGGGATTACCTGTCCATACAATTTCTCCTTTCAATTATTCCTGCAGAATGGCTACACTAGCTGAGCGTTTGGTTGGGTCAAGTAGCGGCATCTCTATTTTTGCTTCGCCCTTGGGTGCTCCAAAAATAAAGTCAACTTTCTGTTCCTCGTTTAAGCCTTGTGCCCTCAGAATCGCCTGAACCTGCCCATTCCATTCTGAAAACCTCATTTTACTTGGGTCACCATTAAATTTTGGGATCAATGGGACCCCGATAAACCAATGCATCATCATTGCATTTATAATTTGCTGACTTGCAGGAGTATTTTCTAGCCTGGCCACATTTTCTTGTGATACACTACGCCTTGCACCTTCAGGTTGCACTTCATTTTCATCTGCCATTCTACACTGTGTGGTGTGGAAAGGGAATCCGGCCGACAACGCCACTAAATCCTAAAACTACGACACTAAAACTAAATCCTTCAAAAAGAGCACAGAAGGATAAAAACAATATCTTACTAATCAGTCCAGGGAAGGGCAGTTCACACAAGAAAAGTATAGCCAATAGTCCAGTCTAGTTCTAAGGTAACTCCGGATTTCCCTTTGCACCTGAGCGCCAACAGAGGGAGCCTGCTTCTGATGCAAGGTGACCGCACAATGCAGTCCGATCCCGGAAGTCCAGCGCCGGAGAATCCGCGTAGCCGGTCCGCTCTGCTGTCGCCTCTGGATCCGGTTCCCTCAATACACAGGAAAGCAAGACTCAAGATACACCCAATCAACTTTACTCATGGAGGATTTGACACATGCCTAAGGAGGAGGAAAAACTACTTTCCTTAGCTTAGAGCATAGCGAGCATTGCCACAACAGAAGTCTGGAGGTCGGCTTCACCAAAGCAGGAGGAGGAGATCCAGTCCACGCCAATGCGTGCAGCAGGGAAGATTGAGTCCACGCCAATGCGTGCAGCAGGGAAGATCCAGTCCACAGCGATACATGCAGCAGGGAAGATCCAGTCCACAGCGCGGCAAGATGTCAGTGGCCTTCAGCAGCTTGGAGAATGTCCAACCAGATTCGCCCCGGTAAGAAGTCTGGCGTCCTCTTTATTGGGAGTGGAGTCGGCAACTGGCGAATGGGACAGCTGATCAGAATCAGAAACAGGTTTATTGCCAAATATGTTTTCACATACAAGGAATTTGTCTTGGTGATTGGTGCATAACAATAAACAATAACCATAGAAGAATAAGAACAAAACAAGAATAAAAGCAAGTACTGTAGATCAAAGGTCAGGAATACAATATAAAATAGATAAATTCACAATGCGATAGGGTTCGGCATGTGTAGGTGCGTCAATTAGCAAAATGTGCTCTTGTTTTGACAGTTCGTGAAACACAGGTAACAACACACGCCCACTGTGACACAGCAAACAATTCAATAATTTGTCCATCGCTCCCATAGCGCACAGCAAACGTTATTAAAATCACACCATTAAGTTCACAATATAAAGTTACCGTAATCACACTGCTTAAACAAAGTGGCGTTCTGCATTCTATGACACACCCCTTCATGTCAAAGGTATTCCCTGATGGCAGTGGCCTCTTTCAGCAGGATAATGTGCCCTGTGTCAGGGATAGCAGTTTGTGTCGGACCCAGAAATGCAAACCAGGACGACGGAGTAGAAAATAAGCAGTTTTTAATAGTGAAGCTGGTGAAGGGAAGGTGGGGCGTGCAGAGGCTGGGCTGGATGGAGCTGGGGGCAAGCAGGTGAGGCAGGAGCGAGGGAAGCAGGCAGGAGCTGGGGCAAGCAGGTGAGGCAGAAGCGAGGGAAGCAGGCAGGCTGGTGGGTTTCGGCGAGGAGACACGAGGAACAAGGCGTACAGGGGATCTTGAGAGACAAGAAAAGAGTTAGAGCAGCCCAGAGGCACACAAGGGAAAATAACTCTGATAGTAGCTCTAGAGCAGCCGAGAGAGTGATTACCACGGTAGTTGGCAGAACAATCTGGCAACGAGTGGTTGGAGAGCCAGGGTATAAATGCTGCTGGGCTGATGGCTTAATAGGCGGCAGGTGTGGAGGAAAGGCAGGGCCGGGAGAGGGAGCCACACCCACGCGACACACACACACACACACAGACAGAGAGACAGACAGGGGAGGTGGAGACACAAGGGAGGTAAAAACACAGGGAAAACCTGGGGCCGGGGCTGGAGCCGTGACACCCTGCCACACTGCAAAAATTGTTCAGGAATGCCCTGAGGAACATGACAATGAGTTCAAGATGATAAGATGGCACAGCCGTGTCTAGACGCCGTCGTGGTAGCTCCGCGGAGATTGTGCGTTTTCATTTCACTGCACACCCCGTGTGTGTATGTGACAAATAAACTTCTTGAATCTTGAATCTTGAATCAAGGTGTTGACTTGGCCGCCAAATTCCCCAGATCTCAATCTGATCGAGCATCTGTGGTATATGCTGGAAAAACAAGTCCAATCCATGGAGGCCCCACCTCGCAACTTACAGGACTTAAAGGATCTGCTGCTAACGTCTTGGTGCCAGATTCTAACCAACCTTTCTCTTAACACCGCCGAGACGAAGGTTATGTGATGTGGTTTGGTAGGACGTTTGGTTTGATAGACCTCAACATCATCACCAGTGAGGGCACTATCCTGGACCAGGTTGCAGTTCATAAAGACTTGGGCATATGGTTAGACAATTCATTATCCTTCACCTACCATACTGTATTTCTAAGATGAAGTCTAAGGTTAGGCAGTACTTGGATTTTTGTATAGAAACCGCTCCACTTTCACCTCGTCCGCCACACTCAACTTTGTCCAAATGACCTGATCCTCCTCATGCTGGATTACGGTGACACAATCTACAGGCCTGCATCCAAAGGAACACTCCATAAGCTTGACTATCTTTACCACTCTGCTATCTAGTTTGTTACTAATTCCCTCTTCAAGTGGTTAACTGATTTACACAAAACCCTCCTTGGTGTATCACCCCCCTACCTGTGTCACCTGCTGCATCCAATGTGTACCACATACAATACCCGGGCCTCAGCCCATATCCGAAAGTCCCTAAAACCAACACCTCTCTTGGTCTTGCATCATTCCAGTCTTGGCAGTTCCTCCGCTGTCAGTGACTGGAATGCTCTGCAGAATCAAACTATGGAGTGGAGAGGGCGAGCAAGACCAGCAGCAGCGACCGACCTGTTCCCCTGGGATGCAGCCAGGGGCAGACCGGGAAGAGCTGGCCAGTCGGGGTTGGAGCTGGTTTGCGTCCTGGAAGCCTGGCAGACTCGCAGCTTTGGTGCTCCGCAGCTGACCTGCCGGGACAGACAGGAGGTGCACCGGCCGAGAGATGGTGCTGAAAAGCGGCCGTCAAGACTAGGTCCTTTGTTACTGCTGTGATGCGAATGAAGCGGCCTGTTTGCCCGTTGACTCTCCAGTCCTGCCTTGTCTCTGTCTGTCGCGGCCCCAGTTGTAGCGAGCTTGCTACACCAAGGTTTACCAATATCATACAGAAGTGTTTCTTCGTCCTATCGTATATTTATTTTGAGATATTGCAATCCCTGTCACCATGTTTCCCAAGGATAATGTTGCGACAATAATTCAGTTACCAGGTGTAGAGTTTAAATAGTTAGTTGTGCTTAACATATTAAAATATTGCATTCAGTTAGTCCATGAGTGAAGGATTTACCTCAATGTGGGGTAAAATTCAGCATAATGTAAAAAGCCACAAAAATAGCATTGTGTGATTGTCTTGCGCTTTAGACGTGGTGTTCACAGGTGGAAGGCGCAGGCATGCATAACATCACCCCAAAACTGACACCAAAATCCCACTGCACTGGCTGTTTTTTTTATTTCCCCCTTACTATAGTTAGGATATGTATGAAAAAGAGATACCATACCTCTGCATCATATCCACACTATTAGGTATGGAAATGGATTTTATTGTTTGCCTTGCCTAGTTGACTCAAGGTAAAATCCATTAAGTAAAAATAGATAAAAGAACATATGAAGTCACTGTGTGAGTGGGAGGGCTCATAGGCAGTGGCCTCTTTGGACCATTTCTGTACACGTGGGTGTTCCTACTGTAGCAGCAGAGCAGGATGAAGGTTAAGAAGCTGCTTCCCTCTTCCTCAGTACAGGGGAGAGGATATTGAAGCTGTTATTCCACACAGGCTCATGAACATAATCTGCTTTATTAGGGCTTTTTGATAGCTTCATAAGTGCACTGGGGACCTTAGGACTCTTAACTCTTACGTTTTGTTGCTGATGTATGGAGTTTTTTTTTACCACTATTATCAAACACACAAGTGAACAGAATCTGTGGGCTATGACGGCGTTTCAGTCTGACTGAAGAATCTCTGCACATCTTCATTTCTGATTTAACTGTACCCAGACTGTTGTGTTTCTTGTGTTGTAATAGGCAGTTTTACTTTTTTTTTTCCTAATTTCTTCTTTGTCTCTTCCCTCTCACTTTCTTTCTGTCCCTATCTCTCACCCCTCTCTCCTTTTTGTCATCTATCCATCTCTCTCTTTCACTCTCTCTCCCATCCCTTTCTCTCCATCAGTCTCTCTCATCTTCTATCTCTCCCACTTTGCAAACATGAATAACAGCAACAGCGTAGGTCCTTTCTATTTTGATCTCACCCCATTTGCAGACCAGGGGCCCCTCAGATACCTGTTCTTCACTCTGTGTCTGTTGCTCTACATTGCTATCGTCTCTGCTAACATTGTCATAATTCTGACCATCTGTCTGGACCGGTCCCTGCATCAGCCCATGTACATTTTCATCTCCTGTCAGTCTGTGAACTCTCTGTATGGTTCTGCTGGCTTCTTCCCCAGGTTCATGGTGGATCTTCTGTCAGACACTCATTTGATCTCACGTCCTGCTTGTTTCACTCAGATATATGTTATTTACACCTATGCAACGTTTGAACTGACTATTCTTAGTGTTATGGCCTATGACAGGTATGTTGCTATATGTCAGCCCTTACACTATCACAACAAGATGTCTTCCAGGGTGGTGCAAGACCTTTTGATTTTTGTCTGGTTCTACCCTGCATTAGTTCTTGCCTTGTGTCTCTCTCTATCCAGCATATTGCCTTTGTGTGGGAATAAAATTCACAGGGTTTTCTGCTCCAATGGGTCTGTGGTGAGGCTCTCCTGTGTGGATGCCACTCTGAACAATATAGCAGGCCAGTTTCTCAGTATCACAACAATCTTTCTGCCCCTGATCTTTGTCTTGTACACCTACCTACGTATTCTGCTTATTTGCAGGACAAGCTCGTCTGAGTTCAGAGGCAAGGCGCTGCAAACCTGCCTTCCCCACATAGTGACCTTTGTGAACTATTCTATCTCAATCTTCTGCGAGATTTCACTGGGTCGTTTTGAAGCTGATGAAATTAATCCACTTGTTGCTGTTGTTTTATCTCTGGAGTTTTTGATCATTCCTCTCATCAGTAACCCACTAGTTTATGGCCTGAACCTGCCACAGATCAGAGGAATCATTTTTAGATTTTTAAAGATACCCAAAATGGTTCGTGCTGGATAAGGGATGACACAACATGTACAGATGAAATGAAGCCTTAAGCCCCTTCCATTCTCCTACTACTCACACATTGTGCTCCTGGAATATGGTTATTAATGTGATTTTATGTACATATACAGTATTGTGGAAAAGTCTTTTGCACATGTAAAAGAATTCCATAAAGCGAAGATGCTTTCAAAAATAATAAAATTATCTTCTTAAGAGTCTTAAAAGAGCATCCTGTAATATTGTAGCATATTGTAACCTGTGAGAACTTGTTGACTCAATCTGAGAATTTGTAGAAAAAATGTGTCAGAATTTTCACTCAGAAAATATTCACACATCCATAATTCTAAATTTGAAGTCACAGAAAAGATGCACAATTGTGTAAATCAAAGTTTTCATAAATGCCACGACAGCTGCTAACTTGTAATAAAATATTTGCTTATATTTATTTTTGTACTTGAATTCACTTTTACTGCAACACAGTGATTCCAATCTGTCATTGCAACTTTGCAAATGCAATCCTGTGCATCACGAGTGCAGAACCTGGTGATGGTGATAGTTAATGTGGTAATGATTTATTGATAAAATACTACATGTAGTATGAAGTAATATTAAGGACACATTTCAATGAAGACATAAATTAATAAATAGTCAAATGGCAACGTTAGTGGCTTAGCGAACTACCTTTGGGTTTAAACCTGCTTTTCGGTCTCATGAAGGCGGCCACCTTATAGCAGGGTAGATCACCATAGTAACCAACCTGCTCTGGACCACGTTATGTTGAGGGTATTGGATCAAAACAGATAAAAAGATTCTACACCAAGCAAAAGTGGCATCATCTCTCCTGGAGGATACCTTTTTAAAATAATCTTACTGCAAAAAACCCAAACTGGCATGTACGATCTCAAATGTGAACAATATTTATATTTTAATTGTTGGAGTAGTGAGCATCACTGTACCACTCATCCCTATTTCATTCTCTTACTTAAAGATTTTAGTTGTTTGTTTAAAAAGTCCCAGACAGACCAGGCTGAAAGCAATGCGTACCTGCTCTCCCCATATCGTCTCACTGATAAACCTCTCCTTTGGCTTTTTCTTTGAAATACTACAGGCTGGTAAAAACATGCATGTCAACAAAATATAGATTACAGAGGCCTTACACATAATTATCACGTAGAACTCAGTCACTTCACCTCAACAAAATATAGGGAAGACATTAAACATCTCTCAAAAATAAGATAGAAACATATTAATAATTTCAATAAAATCATCCTATTTCGGGACAGAGTTGCCTGAGCACGTCACCATAAATGGGGCAATGGGGCGCGTGCCCATCTCTTTGTCCCGACGACCGTGGCTCACTGAAACTACCGGTGTGAATGAATGGGTGATAAACGGCGATCTTGTAAAGTGGTGACTAAATGATTAAAACTAATGTATGTGTTGTGGTTACATCAATCCAGATTATGGTGTACACTGTTGGAATATGGATAAACATAAACGTAAGTTTAAACATAAACGTAAGACCTGTAGTCTGTTCCAGTCCAGTGCTTACAAATGCAAACCTGAGGATCTCAGACTGGCTAAATCACTTCTCAAGACCCATTAGTACAAAGAGGCATTCTCATAACCTGCATGATTCATACTGAGCTTTACTTTATTTGTATTGCATTATTATTATTATCATTATTATTATTATTATTATTATTGTTGTTGTTGTTATTATTATATAGTATTGTTATCATTAGTAATAATAATAAAACAAAATATTAATAATCATATTAATACTATATATTGTATTAATTGTTTTTTCGTTTTTTTTCTCGCCATTGCTGTTTATCAGATATGTTTCTGTTTATTGTTTTTAAAGCACTTTGCCAGTTCTATTTTGAAAGGTGCAATATAAATAAAAATTATTATTATTATTATTATTATTATTATTATTAATAATGTTCCCAGTCTAAACATATACACAAAGCTCATGTTTAGTTGCTACATGTGTGATGCCAATCCTTATCCTAAATGTGACAATTTTCAGGTAAAAAAAATTCAATAGACAAAGAAAATATAGCCAGAAGTGGAGACAGTGTTTCAACAGGGGGCAGACTGGGCCTTTAACTATGGCTCATTCATCAATACACATGATCCGATGTTGCTATCCCTTGTGCTGTACAGAGCGAACATTCATAGAAGACAAACTCAGACGTTATAAGACCACCATTATAATGCTGGCCATTTAACTCTCGGCTTCTGAGCACTAATCTTTTCCTCTGTTGGCTGGCTGACCTCTCTGCCTTCCTCGGTGCTGATGTCCTGTCTTTAGTTTACTACCTGCTGCTGGACTTCACCCAACTGATGACAGGCTTCTTAGGAAATGATTATCATTGCAGAGAACAGGCCACACATGGTCTACTTATGTATGTTGTTTGTACTGTTTACTTTTATCATCCATTTGTTTAAATCTCTTTCTCTTTTTACTGTGTAAGTCAATAAAGGCATTTATTGATTTTATTTCTACATCTACATATTAAACTTACAGCAAATGCTCTCAGAATAATAATGGGATCGTTACAAGATAATGTAATTATGTAATGTAATGTAATGAATTAATTGATCAATAATGTTTTATTGATCTCTGTATTGATACCCCTCCCACACACACACACGGAGGTCAGAGGTCAGGGTCAGCTACAGAGCAGCACCCTGGAGCTGGCAGGGATACAGTGTCTTGCAGTCTCTCTCTCTCTCTCTCTCTCTCTCTCTCTCTCTCTCTCTCTCTCTCTCGCCTGGTACCTCCATGACCCCTGGTCACATGTCCACCAAAACCCCTTTATGACTGACTGGATGCCGCAGGACAAAAGGCAGCTTGTTCTCTGTGAGGGTTGGAAAGGCCCAGCGCTCTCATTTAATCTGTAAATGGTCATCAGATTAGTTGACATGACATTGGTCTTGTCATGCAGGGACCCACCGGACAAACACCAATGACCCATTTAGGGCCTGATCCTGAGTTTAAAGGTGTTCATTACATGTATAATTCTGCTCATGGTATTTTACTGTTATGAGAAGTGTAATTTGTTTCTGTTGCAGTCATTTAAAAAACCCAAATGTAAGCAAACCTATTTCATCTCAAGTGCATGAATGACAACATGACAACAATATTATCTAGAGGATTTACAAAGAAAAGGTTTGATTGCTGAATATGACTTTAATAGACTTAATGATAAATTACACATTAATTTTACTGTCACTGAGCTAAATTACTTTTCTTAAATCCTAACATGATGATTTGTTGCATGAATTTACCTTCATAAAAATCTGCAATTTCAGAATCATCAATATATCATTGTCAAATGAATAGAGCTACCTTGTAGACACCACAAACTGGGGAAAATGCAGACACAAACACAGATGTGATGTGTTGATTTCTCTGTGTGTCTTTTCAACATCGCTCTCGGTTCATATCAGATACGGGATACATTCAAAATAGATATGAAGTCATCCAAGAAAATCGGATGCTCATAAAAAGCTCCAGGAACCGATACTTTACAGGTGAAGCCTTTAATAATAACAACCCAGTGTGGGTGCATGATATTTACAGTGATAAATAATTAATTTCCGGAAAAGAGAAAAAAAAATTAAACAGATAAACTTATACAAAATAAACAGAGTCTCAAACTCTAACTAGCGTAACTCTCTCTTAATCAGGTTTCTTCAGGTCACAGTGCTCTCACAGCAGCAGGCCTCCTGATGGGTAAAATTAAATCCCTTTTATAGGCCCTCCCCAAACTACGCTGCTTTGGGAGAAACCACTTTGCTAATTTACAATGGTAAAAACATGCATGTCAACAAAATATAGATTACAGAGGCCTTACACATAATTATCACGTAGAACTCAGTCACTTCACCTCAACAAAATATAGGGAAGACATTAAACATCTCTCAAAAATAAGACAGAAACATATTCATAATTTCAATAAAATCATCCTATTTCGGGACAGAGTTGCCTGAGCACGTCACCATAAATGGAGCAATGGGGCGCGTGCCCATCTCTTTGTCCCGACAACCGTGGTCACTGAAACTACCGGTGTGAATGAATGGGTGATAAACGGCGATCTTGTAAAGTGGTGATTAAATGATTGAAACTAATGTATGTGTTGTGGTTACATCAATCCAGGTTATGGTGTACACTGTTGGAATATGGATAAACATAAACGTAAGTTTAATGAAAGACAATGTGTAAACTAAGCTGCGCACACTCAATTCACATGGCAACAAACACACAACACAGGGAATGCAATGTATAGTCAGATGGAATAACTGGACAATGAACGGTAAATGATATAGAGAGGAAGGGACATGTAAAACGGTATGGGTGTGAGGAAATAAATAAAGCGTGCGATGTTGGCTGCGGGCCGCATCGTCACACACCCCACCCCTTAACACTGGACCTCATCCAGATGACGGGACAGAAAATCTGCTATTAGATTGTCTTTCCCAGCTCGGTACACTGAACCTGTAAGGCTGCATGGAAAGATACCACCTTGACACCCGGGCATTATTGTCTCTCATACGGTGGAGCAAAGTCTTTGCCAAGGAGATAGTAGCGCAGAGTGTCCAAGGCCCACTTAACAGCCAAACACTCCTTTTCTACAGTGGAGTATTTTACCTCCCTTGGTAACAGTTTGCGGCTTATGTACAGCACTGGCCTCTTGTCATCCCCCTCACCCTGCAACAGCACTGCACCAAGCCCCACACCTGAGGCATCAGTCTGGACAGTAAATGGCAAGGCAAAATCAGAACTTTGCAGAACCGGTTCCTGACACATACACTGTTTCAAGTCTTGAAAGGCTGCCTCACAGGTGGGTGACCACACCACCTTCTGAGGTAGACCGCAGCTGCTTCTTTGTGGTCGGTGGTAGTGAAGCCCGCACAACCGCTACCTTGTCCATCTGAGGCCTGATGATACCCCCACCCAAAACATAGGCAAGGTACTGTACCTCACTCTTGGCCAGCTGGCATTTCTTGGCATTGACCACCAAGCCAGCGTCGTGGATGCGTTGGAAGATATCTCAACACCTGGTCCATGAGCCGCTGGAACGTAGCAGCAGCTCCATGTAATCCAAACGGCATGTCGGTGAATTGGAATAATCCACTGGGGACAAGGAAAGCGGTCAGCTCCTTTGCGGTGTCCGTCAAGGGTACCTGCCAGTATCCCTTGCAGAGGTCAAGGGTGCTTAGGAACTGAGCCTTCCCAAGACGTTCGACCAGTTCATGGGGTATGGGTCAAATGCTGAGATGTTGTTGACTTTCCTGAAGTCAATGCAGAAGCGCAGCTTGTCCTTCTTTTTTGGCACCAAGACGACTAGACTACACCATTCACTGCATGATGGCTCTATGATGCCCATCGCCAGCATGTCCTGTAGTTCTTGCTTGAGGGTAGGGGTGAGCATGGCTGGAACACGGCAACTGGTCTGTCAGATAGGGCCAGGAGACAAGAGTCGGATGTTGTGCTGAATGACCTCTGTCCGGCCGGGCTCTTCCCTGAACAGACCCTCCGGCGCGCACTCCACCAACTCGTCCTGCTGGGAAGCGGCGAGGTGGGTCAGGTCTGGGAACAAAACTCCCCCAGTGGCTGTTGGGAAATACTGCTCCTGGACCTCCTCTTCATCTGTAATGGAGCAGGCCCAGAGCTGTTCTGCTGCAGTGGGACGTTGCACCCACTCCTTGAGCAGATTAATGTGGTATGTCTGCAGCTTTTTCCGGCGATCAGGGAGGTGGAGCTCCCTGGGCCCATTTTCTGGGTGATCTCATAAGGTCCCTGCCATTTCGCCAGAAGTCCACTTTCAGAGGTCGGTAAAAGCAAAAGGACCTTCTGCCCCTGCTCAAAAGACCTCTTCTTGGATGTTCTGTCATAGTCCATCTTTTGGCGCTGTTGCGCCTCAGTCAAGTTCTTGGTGGCCAACTCTTTGAGCTGCTCCAATTTGTCCCTCATCTTGAGTACGTAGGCCAGGACATTTAGTAGTTGCTGTGGTCTCTCCCCCTCCCAGGCCTCCTTCAGGACATCCAAGGGTCCTCTCACTTGCCGCCCGTTAAGCAACTCAAAGGGAGAGAATCCAGTGGATGCCTGTGGAACCTCCCTGTAAGCAAACAGGTAATAAGGGAGCCACTGGTCCCAGTCTGAACCGGAATCGGCCACAAACTTGCGGAGCATGTTCTTGATGGTCTGGTTAAAACGTTCCACAAGACCATCTGTCTGTGGGTGGTAAGGCGTGGTCTTAACTCCCCATATGCCTAACAAAAAGTAGACCTCCTTCAGTAGCCTTGAGGTGAAATTTGTGCCCTGATCAGTGATGATTTCCTGAGGGATCCCTACTCTGGAGAAAAGCTGCACTAGACAATTGACAATTTGTCGTGCCTTGACCTTTTTGAGTGGGAAAGCTTCAGGGTATCTTGTGGCGTAATCACAAACCACTAGGATATACCTATTGCCAGCTGAACTGCGCTCTAGTGGGCCTACAATATCCATGGCAATCCTTGTGATGGGTGTGTCTATGATAGACATATTGATGAGTAGGGCCCTGCTACCCTTTCTGCCTGGGGCGGTCAACTGACACTGAGAGCAAGATTTGCAGTACTGACTGACTTCAGCGTAATGTCAGGGCCAGTAAAACCGGCTAGCAATACGGGTGAAGGTTTTGGTCTGACCAAGATGACCAGCCCAAGGTATTGAGTGACCTAACTCTAAAACCTTAGCCCTCAAGAAATGTGGAACGACTAACTGGTCTCCTGCACTTGTGCGTCTATACAGACATCCCTCCCTCACCACAAAGAGTTATTTTTCCAACACAGATATTCCGACATCTGCACCTACACTCTTGGAGAACAAGTCTTTCAAAGTGGGGTCTTGCTGTTGTAACTCTGTGATATTACTGGGAAGGGTAAAGAAGTCGGGATCAGCTGGCTCAGGTAAAGACTCAACAATTTCTGTCCCTGTAATACAGACTATACATGCAATGTATAGTCAGACGGAATAACTGGACAATGAACGGTAAATGATATAGAGAGGAAGGGAAATGTAAACGGTATGGGTGTGAGGGGAAATAAATAGAGCGTGCAATGTCGTCTGCGGGCCGCATCGTCACACTGTCAAACAGTTTGTAAAAGTAGGAGTCACTCGTTTTCAAATGGTTGATAGTTTTAATTTGGAACCAAACTCTTCAAATGTCGAGTTGCGGCTGTTTCCTCCTTATTTCAGCTGTAGAAACAAATCAAGTTGTAAACTCATTGCAACACATGCAGTAATGTCGTTTTTATCATCACACTCAACATACTCAACGTTCCCCTGAAACCAGACGAGGTGAAATGTTCAACCTCGACCGGTGAAACGTTCGGCCTCGCTATCTCACATCTGCTGTTTATGTTTCACGTTTCATTTTGAGGCGTTGGTAATTTATGTCTACAATCTGTATACCAAGAGGACGGTGTCAGCCAAGAAACACACACACACACACACACACACACACTCACACACAAACTCACTCTAACCTGAGTAAAACAGGCTTACACGTTGACACGCTTTGCATGATACGTAATCTATATAATTATGCCTTACATGTATTACACCATCTCTGGCCCACACACACACACACACACACACACACACACACACACACAGTAACACGTAACCCCCCCCCCCCTCCTGTGAATCTCATGGGAGCTCAGCCACACATTCTTGAGTGTTCACTTCATTGTAGCTGTGATTCAGAGCAGCTCATGGCCAAATAAGACGAAAAGCCCTGAGCTCACCGGCCAGCATGTGAGCCGTTACTGCACACGGATTCACACAACGCAATAAAAATATAAACATCTGATTTTAACTCCATGTGGGCTGGAGTCTATGGCCGAGTGTGTAAGGCAACTCCTCATAGGGAAGAGATGACCTAACATAAAGTTAAAGGGGCATTACGTCATTTATGACCTTTATCGACCTCTACTGGCGACCAGTAAGAGTTACGACATCGACAGACCTGCACAAGCCTCTGATACACCCCACCCCTCCTACCCTCTTGAGCTACGGTGGCCTGTAATTGACACAAACAATAAAGCGTAAACTAGATAGCTAGAGCAGAGACCCAACAGAAACATCTAGGGGTAAAATATCACTGTGATAGCTACTGGAATAATAAACCTCAACCTCAACACTTTGGTTGAGAACGAGGCTTTTTGGCTTCGTAGCTGAAATAGTGTTGAGTGTTGAAGCTCTTTGAGTCTTTGTTCCAAAACAGAGTTTGGGCTGGTAAGTGAGTGTTAAAGCCAGAGATGTCAGCAGCTGGCCAAGTTGAGTCATCGGTATTGATCAGCAGTTACGGTCATTTTGTGCTGTGAGGCAGTAAACGTTACGTAACGCCCCTTTAATACCATTTAGGGCGAAACAAAAAGTTGGTATTCAAGCTGAACTTTTCATCACTGGCTAGCTAAATATGGGCAAACCATGTGGTGCTGTTCAAAAAAATGAAATGATTAGATAATGGTTGTAAAGATTTGGATGAAGTGTGTGTGTGTGTGTGTGTGTGTGTGTGTGTGTGTGTGTGTGTGTGTGTGAGAGAGAACCCAGCCCAAAGCACTGCGTGGCCTGTACATGTAGATCCAGCGATGACTAAATCAGAGATCATTAGTGACATGAGGAAACACTCGACACTCCCAGTACCTGCTGCATCTGGAAGACATCTCAGCAGCTTGGGGAGGAATAGAGCATTTCCCTACAGGGATCAATAAAGTTTCACATGATTCCTCATTGATCATGAAGCTGATGAGTATGATTATTATTGTTATTATTATGAGGGCTTGGAGCCAGAGGGGAGGAAGTGGGTTTTGGCAACCTTTACAGGAGAGACAAAACCAGACGTGGACCTGACTGTGATCAGCTGTAAATATCTAATCTAATAATTTCATCACATAAATACACAAGTAAAGACATAAATAGACCCCCTAAGAGCTTTAACTTCATATATAGATTTTATTTTACGCTTTATCGGGCTCCAAGCCCTCAATTAGTAGTATTAGTTGTAGTAGTATTAAAGGTAGTAGCAGTATTAGTAGTAGTAATAGTCATAATATAACTCCTACTGGTTAACTGTGCACATTGACCCAGTAGTCCTACACACTAAAACCCCATGCTGAATGTGACTCACCCACAGTGACCCACCAGAATGAACCCACGACCAGTTCTGGGTCCGACCCCACAGCTTAGGAAACCAACAGTAAGGGGACGTGACAGAGAAACGGAAGTCCCCTTAAAATTCCCTTTTTTGTGGCGCCGCCTGTGTTGCGGAAGTATGTTCCCTAGCCTGTGATGCGGCGGAATGAACTTCCTGTTGTGGAGCAAGACTCTACTGCGTCAAGCTACATATTGACAGACAGGAAAAGACCGGAAATGTAGCGATTTGGCATTCAGAATAAAAGTATAAAATAAACCACAGTAAAGTGTTTTTTTCTCTTACCCCTATGGGTTAAAATTGACTTTTTCAACGTAGTACACGTCCTTCCAAGATATCTGCTATAAAACAAATAGTTGTTACATTCACAGTAAATGTACACCTTTGACCACATAACAGCATGTTTAAATAATAATGATGTTATAATACATAAACACTAACCTGAGGCTCTATAATACTTACCACTCATACTGATATGTATGTGGTGCTTTACAACGACGTTGTTTAGCTACTATACTATGAATATATTTGCTTGGTGGAAAAATTAAATAAATATGTCTTTTATTTTGTATTACAATGGTGTGTTATTGCTGTGTTATAAAAGAAGCAAGCCACTCTGCTTTCAGCTGCACTAAATCAGCCTCTCCTGGCTTATTGCTTTGTTTTGTGATTTGTGATTGAGTCTTTGCATTTATTTGTGTATTTTTAGCAACCCTATTCATACAGTATGTTGCATCTTACATAGCCATATATGACAGTGAATATTTGCTGTGAAAATAAATTTTGGTTTGAAAAAAGCAGCAATATTTTTTCGTTTACTACGGAAGCTGAGAGCGGCCTTGTTGCTCATGTTTTTACTCCCATTATCTCGATTTAATTTAAGATCACGATTTAATTATAACAAAAGTGATTTTCCTGAGATCATGACTTAATTCAGTTTTGATTGTGGTTGCAGATTCTGCTTGTCAGGTTTACTAGGCTCGGCTCTCATGAGGGCACTCAGAAAAACTATTAATATGTGGAGATTAGAAGTCAAACATTAGAATGGGCAAGATGCTGATCTAAGCTGAACCCTCCTGGGGTTTTCACCACTACAGTCTCTAGAGTTTACAGAGGTTGGTGGAGGAACAGAAACACCTTGTTGATGAGACACTTATCATTACATAAAACATAATTGCTCACTCCACGTCCAACAGGCAAGTTGCACCTTAAAGTCCTCCAGTATCCCCTTTCAGATTTCTAAACGTGATTTCTAAATTTCTGAAAGTGATTATTTCCACCAATCACAGCCCGGTCAAAACAAGGCTCAGGTGTGTAAACCAATGATTTTGTCGCTAGGTTTGTTTTAAAATGTTCATATTGTCTGTGAGCTCAGTGGAAGGGGGCTTTAAATATAGTCTTTCTCTTCACTTTGATGCAAAAAAAAAATTTAGTTGGGGTGTCTTCTATTTTGAAAGTCACAACCGGAAGTTTTTCATTGTGATTCCGTCTGGTGTGATACTGCTTTAGTTTACGATGACACACTCACACACTTTAACACACACACACACACGCACACTTTAACACACACACGCACCGCCGCTCCCAGGCTTGTTTCAGGGTTGTTTCTGTTTTTTAAGGGATCAAACTAACAAGGAAGCAGACGGACTGCTGCTCCCCGGACTTCTACCCGTCGGTGTGTCTAAACAGAAGATGTGTTTTGGTGCGTTTACGTGACGGCTGGTTCGATCCGCGGCTCTGGACGAGAGCTCAGTCACCGCGGCGGCTCGCTAGAAGACCGAGAACAGAAACCGGGAGTAAATCGGTTAGTCGCGAACTGCTAGTGGAAAGGGAGGCACATCACACTCGTCCTTATCTTCGTCGTAAAGTCTTCCTCGGCCATGGCAGGGGGACGGCGGGCCGGTGTCCGCCTCGCCGCGCTGATCCTGGCGTGTTTCCACGTCCACCGCGGCGTCTGCTTCAATCTGGACGTGGACAAGCTCTCCGTGTTCTCCGGACCCGAGGGGAGCTACTTCGGCTTCTCGGTGGAATTCTTCAAGCCCCCAAACAACCCGAAGTAAGTGACGACGATGATGATGATGATGATGGTGGTGATGGTGGTGGTGGTGGTGGTGATTTATTGACCCGCACACATCCGCGCGACAACAAGGCGTCCTTTTATGGTGCTAAACCGCAGCGCCCACCTCAACATCAGATGCTTCGTGTATCCTCTATCGGTTGTGTTGTTGTTGTTGACCCAGTCATACTGTTGATCTCCTCTGGTGTCACTGTGACATTCCTATAGTGTGTCTGTGGTGATCAGTAGACCTTACAACGAGCTTATTACTAGTAATCACTATAATATATCCTATAATACTCCTATAGTGTCTCATAGTGTTAACACATTAATCCATAGTGACTTTATTTCCTATGGTGTCACTATAATATGTCTGTAGTTTTGGATGGTATCCATGTCAAGTTAAAGGGTTATTGGCACCAGGCTCTCCATTGAAACAAGATCAGAAAGTTGATTTATTATCAGTTCATCATGTTACACCCATTAAGTACTAGAGTCCCTACAGGGATACTCTAGACTCTCTGTGTCTTAACTTCAAATAGTTTATTGATTTCCCATTTGTATTCTTCTTATTTGTACCCATGTTCCTGTTGGGACTCCTAGTGTGTCTGTGCCACGCGGTGAGGTGTTGCTGCTGTGATATTAAGTATTGTTCTAACATTTATTATAGGATTACTTAACTTCTTTATTGTAACTGTTGCAACATCTAATACATTCACTGTAACCCTGTTATATGTGAGGTGTCATGCTCGCTTTAGTTTAAATGCCTCCACTAAAAGGCCACATCATCACAACTGATTTCTTCTAAACGAACCAATCAGCTAACATCCAATTCCATTGAAGCTTGAAAGTGAGTTATTATTGTCTTCGTTGTAACAGCCCTTCTGCTTTTCAGCAAGTCGGAAAAATGATCCGGTTCCAGTAAAGCTGGTCAGTGTCAGCAAGTTGTTTCTTAGATATTTCCTCTCACTATATTTCTAAAGTGTTTTCCTTTCTCATAATGTCAGTACTTGTGCTATATTTAGTATGTTTATTGTTTGTCTGTAATAATACTCAACTCTAACTATGGCGCTGGTATCATGAACACCACACTGAACCAGAACGTAGCTTGGTGCTGACTAGACTCCCGAGGTTGAACAGAGTCTGATATTACTGAAGGATGTTTCCTCCTTCCTCACCGAGTCACATGCCAGGCGCTGTGCCCGGTTCAGTGTCTCAAGGTTGAACCGTGGGCACTAATGTTCTGAATTCCTTGTAAGATTTCTGTTGTGTTTGTTTTAATCTGATGTTTCAGCGTTATGTGAAGGCTGTGTTAGGGAGCGGTTTATTAAACTCAGCAGCCTTTCCTCAACGACACTCCAACTCTGGTGGCACCAAATAACTGACCGAGACGCCTGAACACAACCCCAAAACACAAGGCATTATGGGTAGAAGGAGACTTGGAAAGCCTAGCATAACGTCAGTCACACAACTTTAATCCTCCTCTCCTCTCATCTCCTCTCCTCTCTCCTCTCCCCTCCTCTCCTCTCGTCTCCTCGTCTCCTCTCCCCTCATCTCCTCTCCTCTCTCCTCTCCTCTCCCCTCCCCTCCTCTCCTCTCCTCTCCTCTCTCCTCCTCTCCTCCTCTCCTCTCCTCTCCCCTCCTCTCATCTCCTCTCTCCTCCTCTCCTCTCCTCTCCTCTCTCCTCCTCTCCTCCTCTCCTCTCCTCAGGTCAGATGTTTTGGTGGGAGCTCCTCGGGCCAACAGTTCGGTGTCCAGTAGTGTTGTGGAGCGAGGCGCCGTGTACAGCTGCCCCTGGACGAACTCTGCCGCCTGCCAGCAGCTGCAGTTCGACAACACCGGTAGGACCACCAACCAGTTGACCTGGTTACCGGTTAAGGTTAACCCGGTTACACAAACCCTTTAGAAAGCTATCTCTTCCCTTCCTACAACTCAGAGTGTTTTGGAGTAGAGACTAGGGCTAAAGACAAGACAAGTCTACCTGATCACACTGATCACTGTTACTGACAGATGCTCCAATAACATGGTTCCAGTGGTGAGCAGAAGGGCACCATGTTGGATCCATGCTGGAAGAATTCAGGCTGTTCTGGAGGCGAAAGGGGTCCTACCCCACTAGATAGGTGCACCTAATAAAGTGGCCGGCTAGTGTATATACACACGTGTTATTACGTGATCTAATAGTTGTCATAGTATTACCAGAAACACTCGGTAGATTCAAGATGTCTGTGTTGTGTTTCCCCGTGAGCAGATCCATCCATTCTTTATTTCTCCTCCCTGCTGCTTTGGATCTGATGTTTACCGACCGACTGGTGTCGTTTTCAAGTGGAATCACGCCTGAGAATCCACCGTGTCAGGCCAGATGAAAGCGTGAAGCAGAGAACAGTCACTCTTTCTCTTCCTGCCAGCTGAATTCACAACAGTGTTTTAGTGATAGGATAACAAGAGTTCACCAGGCCTGCTGCTGTCTTGTCAGGACCCATTCAGGAATGTGTGGTGGAGCTGGAGGTGTACGGACACGTGTGTGTGTGTGTGTGTGTGTGTGTGTGTGTGTGTGTGTGTGTGTGTGTGTGTGTGTGTGTGTCTGTGTGTGGGTCTGTGTGTGTGTCTGTGTGTGTGTGTGTCTATTCCTTGTCTTTTGTTTCCCCCTAATGCAGAAAGCAAACCGATCTTCTCCAGCAGGGAAGCTCGTTGTTGTTTATTGTCTTGAGTTGGTAGAACAGAGTCTCAGTCACTGCTGAGGCCAGACAGGAAGTCCCTTGTCTTCACGGTGTCCTTGTTGACATTTCTAATTTGTTGTTTTTGTATTTGTCTTCGCCAAAACACACAAATTGTGTCAAATGCTTTGATTGGTCCTTTCTTAAAGCGGCTTGCTAGCGCTGTTAGCAGACTGATGCTACGTTCCCTTCAGAGTCAGATTCCCAGCTGGAAGGTAATTACAACCTCGGTGCGTTCCAGCGGTCGGGCTCGGGGAAACATGGACGCCCAGCAGGTCTTCTTTACCCGTTACTGTTTCCCATGCAACAGTTAAGTTGCATCAATGATGTTTGGCAACGTTAGCTAGCTAGTCAGCATAGAACGTTTCAGATTGACATGTTTAACCATTCACCACACGGGTGTTGAACCTAGGTGTATTTTGATTTAGTAGGAAGTACGACTTTCTGACTTTTTGACATCTCTGAAACGCAGCATGACACTCTTCCTCTGTGTCAACACACGATGTCTGATGGAAACCTCATAAGATCATCCTTAGTACCCTTGTATGATCTAGAGCAGCGGGGAGGTGTTGAACCTGAACACACCATGTGAATATTAATACATGTTGTTGTTGTTGTTTAGATAATCAATTATTACTGTGATTATTCTAGCAGGTAATCAATTTGTTGGCGTTGTGTCGTCATCATCCTGTCAGCTGATAGAAATTGAAACTAACGTTCTCGGTACTTTAGCCTCCGTTAGCCTAAGATCGCTCCGTGCTGCAAAAACCAAAACAGAAGTGGTGTCCTGGTCCAGTCTGGGTGTGTGGTTGACAGTTGTGTTGAAACAGAGAGATGCTTGCTGGGTTGAGGTGAGAGAAACAGAATAAGAGGAGGAGGAGAGGAGGAGAGGAGGAGAGGAGGAGAGGAGGAGAGGAGGTCCAGCTGGTCTCAGATCATTTTTTTCTCCTCCTTTAGAAACAACTCCTTCTTTGGTCATAACGCTCCCATGCATTAAGCTGACACTCACATTGGCTTTGCTTACAACATGTAAGTGGGAGTGGATCTTGAGGGGATGGACCCACTCCCCTCCTTCCTACTGCCCTTGAGCAAGGCACCGAACCCTCAGCTCCCTTAACAACATGTAAAAGAGCTTCATCTATCTCCAGGCCTGGAAGAGTTCTGGATCATGGTCATATAGTTTAGTAAACATCATGTAAGTGTGTTGCTGATCTTTTCCTCCAACCAGTGAAGTGTTGAATGTTCCAGCTTGGCTGCTTGTTGATCCACTTCAGATCAGAAATGTCCTGATAGTTTCGGTCCTGAGAGATAGTTGGAGCAGAAATCAGACCTGGAACAGCGACTCTGATGGATGCTGGTCCTGGAGGTCCTGGAGGTCCTGGAGAAGTCCTGGAGTTTGATTATCAGGAATGTGTAGGCACCCTGTTAGCCAGTCATCATCCCAACTCCCCCGCCCTCCTTCATCAAGGACACATTACTAAACCAACAGCCACTCGGCCGTCTCTGTGTCTTATACAAAACGGAGAAGTTGCTTCCTTGTATCAGCAGCGTGTGGTTGGCCTACGCCTCACCCTCACATCCTGGCAGCCCGGCTGGCTTCCTGCCTGACAAGCTGCAGCGGTCAGACAGACTGCTGGTTTCCCAATAGAGGTGCTGTTCATTTCACTGAAGTTCTTCTCCACACCCATGTTCAGTGGGTGAGCCGGCAGGGGTCCACGACATTGTCTGTTGTGGAGATCAGACCTGTGACCATTTGGTTACGGGACGGTCCCTCTAACCACCAGACCTCTCCACCAGCCCATCCACATATGGAGACTGATTGACTTCACTTGGTAGATTAACACAATATACCAACAGCTATCAGTTGTTTCCCCTGTGGTCCTGAATGAGGTGTGGATCTGGTTTCTGGGTGGACCCGTGGAGACCCGTGGAGACCCGTGGAGACCCGTGGAGACTCGTGGAGACCCGTGGAGACCCGTGGAGACCCGTGGAGACCCGTGGAGACTCTTGGAGACTCTTGGAGACCCAGGGTAGCACTGCAGAATATATCCAGGCTTTTGGTCCAAAATGGAACAAATTTTGGAGAATATGTCGACCTCAAATGCATCAAGTTCTCAAAACTACAGATGAGTTTATTTAGTTATTTAGTAAGATGACTGGTGACGTTAATACTACTCTCACCAGGTAGTAAACAAGACTGCTGGGATTACAGGTCCAAGATCCAAAATATTTTATGTCTTGTGCAAGTAGAGTACATAGTACATAGCATAGTACATAGCATAGTACATAGCACAGTACATAGCATAGTACATGGTACATAGTGAACACACTGGCCAGGCGACTGATGCTTTAGAGAGAAATAATACGATACGGTCCAAATTAATTTTATTCCATGACAATTCAGTGATGCTCTGAAATGAAATTGTTTGATGGTGTTAAAAGAGAGGCGGAGTCAGAGCAGCACTTCCTCCTACATCGTATGAAACAGAGAGAGACTTAGAGCTGTGGTTGGTATTCTGTGGCAGACCGCAGCCAAACTTAGCCTTCGTGGGAACACACACACACATACACACACACACACACACACACACACACACACACATACACTGGCACAATGACACAAAATACCACCGAAATGACTCGGCAACATGCACACAAACACATATTCAAACACACTCACACACACTCACACACACTCACACACACTCACAGTGTTATGACTGTTTATCAGAATCACTGGACTAACTCACTGTCAGTCCAGTGATTCTGATAAACAGTCATAACACCTCAGTGACACTCCTCCCAGTCCCCCTAGTCCTCCCAGTCCCCCGAGTCCCCCTAGTCCTCCCAGTCCCCCTAGTCCTCCTAGTCCTCCCAGTCCCCCTAGTCCTCCCAGTCCCCCGAGTCCCCCGAGTCCCCCGAGTCCCCCGAGTCCCCCGAGTCCCCCGAGTCCCCCGAGTCCCCCTAGTCCCCCTAGTCCTCCCAGTCCCCCTAGTCCTCCCAGTCCCCCTAGTCCTCCCAGTCCTCCCAGCACCACCAAACTACCAAAGTGAACAATGGAGTAAAGTTGGCATTGCAGTGTGTGTGTGTGTGTGTGTGTGTGTGTGTGTGTGTGTGTGTGTGTGTGTGTGTGTGTGTGTGTGTGTGTGTGTTGACTGCTCTCTTGCCACAATAGAAGTCTTTGTTGTTGATTTGACCTTAGGCCTGGTCAGAGCATTACTGCACCAGAGAACAAAGAATTAACTGGAATTAACTGTGTGTGTGTTTGAGTGTGTGTGTGTGTGTTTGAGTGTGTGTGTGTGTTTGAGTGTGTGTGTGTTTCAGTGTGTGCGTGTTTCAGTGTGTGTGTGTTCTGTGTGTGTGTGTGACTCAGTGTTATTCTGTCCTACGCAGGCTGTCTAGCCATGATGCACCAGCTCTCATTACTGCAGGGATTTGTATTTTCTGTCAGTATGACTAGTGGACACACGGTGCTTCTTTTTACAGAATATGTTCTTGTGTTTCTGCTTTATCGACTGACTGCCTGACTGACTGACTGACTGGTTGACTGACTGACTGACTGACTGGTTTACTGACTGGTTTAATGACTGGTTTAATGACTGGCTGGCTGGCTGACTGACTGACTGGCTGGCTGGCTGACTGACTGGCTGACTGTACTGGTTTAATGACTGGTTTAATGACTGACTGGCTGGCTGACTGACTGGCTGGCTGGCTGACTGACTGGCTGACTGGTTTACTGGCTGACTGACTGGTTTACTGACTGACTGGTTTAATGACTGACTGACTGACTGACTGACTGACTGGTCATCAAGTATGGAGGACAGAATTGGCCTTAATGTAAATAAATAAATGCATATAAAAATAAATAAATGTAAAAAAAAAATACATATTTAAATAAATAACAACAAGAGTGAATAAATAAATACAAAAACAAATGAATGTAAAAAGAACAACCAATAAAATGCATGAAAACAATAAATAAGTACTGAAGACAATTAACAAGAAAATGATCTATAATATAAAATATAGTAATCATTATCTCCTAATGGATTGATTTCTGTATTTCCTGGTATGAGGAGGTGTCAATCAAACATGTGGGTGGAGTTTCACTACCATCCTCGTTTGACAAACAGCCAATCAGCAGACAAAGAGAGGCCTGTTGTCACTGTTACCACAGTCTACAGGAACGAGCTGGCAGGAGCCGCTTGGCATCGCCACCAAATTACAGATCAGGGGTAAAAATGTCTAACCGTTATTTCTGTTTTTGTCCTTTGGCCACAGTGCTTGATGGATGCCAACATTCACCAGCCACTGAAACTATTTGCCAGCCCAATATTCTTGTTGTTAGGGCAGAATAGGAGCTGTGAAGGTCGGTGATGCGCCACACCAGCTTACCAGCGTCTGTCTGCAGCGTCAGTGTTAGTGAGTCATTCTCTAGAACATTCCTCACCTGGCTAGGAGCTGCGTAAACATTGATCTGCTTCTCAGGGCGTTGTTGTAACTTATTAGGGTGGTGCAACCCTTTATTTAGTGATAAATCAGAGCATGGCAGCCACTCCTGCTGTGGCCAGGCTCCAGGCTCCCTCTCTCTTGTACTGTGTATAATCAGTGTGCTGCTAGTTGCCTCCCTGACTATGGATCTCTGTCCTAGGACTGTCTGACTGCTCTTTAATGTTTGACCGATATGAGTTTTTGAAGGCCGATGGCAATGTTTTTAGACTGAAGTGGCCAATAACCAATAGTCGATAGACAATGTTTTGTTCCCGAATTCAATATCTTTATCTCTTTGAGCTTTTTCATGCCAGAAAATACAAGGATTCAGCGTTTAGCCCAGAGCTGGACCATGATGGGACACTACAACTCCCCTTGAAACCAGACTAATGGAAACCCCCCCCACCACCCACCTATTCAGTGGGAGGGAAACTCTGGGAGACATTACTCCCTTTAAATGAAGAATTAACTTACAAAACAACTGGTGGAACCATTAAATGAATAAATACAATGTTCAAAGAAAATACCATTTCATTGCAGGTTTTAAAAACTGGTTTTATGTAGCTGTGGTCAGAGAGGACCAATAGAATAAATAAACCTACTGCTGTTTGTGTCTCATACTGCTATTAGTCTGTCTGTCTGTCTGTCTGTCTCTTTAAAGAGGCCAGGGTTAGGCCAGGCCAGGCCAGGCCAGGCCAGGCCAGCCCAGCACTTGGCAGTGAATCATCCCTTAGATTTAATGAGCCCAGCCTCAGGAACAGTTTGCCTGGGGGTCAAAGGTCACTGACTCAGTTCAGTTAAAACAGAAATGTTCAGACAAACTTGTTCAGCCGTTCAAGGCGAGCACGTGCACACCGTCACCCATCCATGGACTTTTTCTCTCTATCTTTTACTCTAAAATGAATTTCCGCTTCTTTTTTAGTCTCACTCTTATTGATTTCCTCTTTTTATCCATTATTGTAACACACACTGAATTGCATGCACTAGTATACAATGTGCAGTGTAAATAAAGTTTTAATTGATTGAAGGTTGAAGTAATAGGTAGCAGTGTGTCATTTTGATCCTCGCCCTGGAGCGACGGTTTTACTGCAGCAGTCCACCTCCCTGCCTGTGTTTGTACAAGCCGCCTGCAAAGGGGGCGGGGCCAGCAGCTGGGTACCTGGAGCCTGTTGGCTCACATCCTGAGACCAGGCCTGTCTGCAAGAGGAAAATATGAGACAGACAGACAGACAGACAGGCAGGCAGGCAGGCAGACAGGCAGGCAGGCAGGCAGACAGACAGACAGACAGGCAGGCAGACAGACAGACAGACAGACAGACAGACAGACAGACAGACACACACACACACTTACTTATTCTACTCCATTCAACACTTCATACTGATGTATTTATACCTTAGTTCAGTCCCCATTGATAAAGTGACTGATAGGTGATGGGGTTTATGCCAAGTGTGTTTTTCCATACCCAATTATGAAAAGCTATCGAAGAGGGAGTTGTACTACTGCATTGCATTCTGGTCTATCTTAGCTACTGCATTGCATTCTGGTCTATCTCGGCTACTGCATTGCATTCTGGTCTATCTTGCTACTGCATTGCATTCTGGTCTTTCTTGGCTACTGCATTGCATTCTGGTCTATCTTAGCTACTGCATTGCATTCTGGTCTATCTTGCTACTGCATTGCATTCTGGTCTATCTTGGCTACTGCATTGCATTCTGGTCTATCTTAGCTACTGCATTGCATTCTGGTCTATCTTGGCTACTGCATTGCATTCTGGTCTATCTTGCTACTGCATTGCATTCTGGTCTATCTTGGCTACTGCATTGCATTCTGGTCTATCTTGCTACTGCATTGCATTCTGGTCTATCTCCTGTCGGTGTAGAAATTGGTCTCTCTCTCCTCTGATGGATTTCTCCTGTATGATTGTTGATCGTTGGTCTAGAAAGAAGCCCTTGCTCTTTGATTCTGATTGGCTGACACCAAAACCTGACGGTTACCGTTGATGGTTTAGATCAATGAAACATTTTCTGATGTCAGACTGGAAATATCACGTCGTCTACGATTGGAGGAAGAACAAAACACCAGACAACAGAAGGTGCTGCTGGTATTTTCTCACCCAGATTCTCCAGCTGTCTAAGGGATTTGCCCCCCGTTACTCTATCTGTCCATCTGTTAAGACCTCGAGACTGGCTAGTAGAGCAAAGACTATCAAAGCAATGGAGAGCCATTTATAGAGTCAGCTGTGTGTGTGTGTGTGTGTGTGTGTGTGTGTGTGTGTGTGTGTGTGTGTGTGTGTTGAAAGTGTCAGAGGAAGTCTGCTGTTATTTTTTAAGCTTAGTCACCCGTTTGATTTACACTCCCTCGACTCCCCTGCCGTCCTCGTCATGGAGGACAGACGGACACACGTTGCTCTTAAAAGCATGTTTCTATTTTAAATGATAGAATAAGTGGAAAAAAACCTGAGCGAGTTTAAGGTGGCGGTGCTTTCCCAGCAGGAAGCAGCAGCACACCCCGAGGAAGGCATTTCAGATGAGCTTCAGCATGTTTTTTGTTGCTGCTTCCTCATTTGAGGCTGCATTGAAAATGACCAGTTGAAGGTAATAAAACCTCAACGATCTTCGAGTATTCACCCAGTCGCCCAACTGTGAACCCTGGAAGGAATACACCAAGATTTAGGGGATCCATAGTGTAATATGTTATATATATATATACTGTATATATATATATATATATATATATATAATGATATATAATCTCTCTTTCCAGACGACAGGAGGACTGTCGATGGGGCTCAGATGGAGTTTAAATCCAAGCAGTGGTTCGGGGCCTCAGTACGCTCCGACGGAGAACACATCCTGGTGAGACCAACACACACTCACACACACACACACACACACACACACACACACACACACACACAGACAGAGTGACAGTGACTCAAAAGTACCACTGCAATGACTCTGCATACTGCAAAACAAAAGCTACCAACACACTAACATTTCTATTACCACCCTGAGGATCTTCATAGACCACATCCATTCCTTAACCCTAACCTGAACCACACACACACACACACACACACACACACACACACACACACACACACACACACACCCAGAGTAGTGAGTCTGTGTGTCTTCCAGGCCTGTGCTCCTCTCTACCAGTGGTCGACTCATGGCCACTCTGAGCGGGAGCCGGTGGGAACATGTTTCCTGAAGAAAGGAGGCACGGTGGTGGAGTACTCACCCTGCAGATCATGTCAGTACCTGTCTGTCTGTCTACCTGTCTGTCTGTCTGTCTGTCTGTGTATATAAATGTGTATAAAAATGTGTGTAAAAAAAAAAGAAAGAAACAATATTGCCGAAGCAGTTTACAAAATCAGGTTTTGTCATATCATATCAATCATATATAATGGATCAATAATCTCCCTCCCCAGCTGCCAGCTCACCAGAGGGCCAGGGTTTCTGCCAGGCCGGCTTCAGCGCCGACTTCCTCAAGGTAACTGATATGAACACCAAACAGTAGAGTTAGACCCCGAGAGCAGCAGGCTTTGGTGGGATCAGATCCCAGACCAGCTGTACATGTGTTTGGGTACATGTGCTTCCAGAGGCGGGGTGTTAACCGCTGACCGCCAACACCTCGAGAATTTGTTCTTTATTGACTTGAAAGTAAAATTAATAAAGTTTTCTCTTCCCCTTCTGGTGCAGAGCAACAACAGAGTGGTGGTGGGAGGACCTGGCAGCTTCTACTGGCAGGGTGAGGAGTGTGTGTGTGTGTGTGTGTGTGTGTGTGTGTGTGTGTGTGTGTGTGTGTGTGTGTGTGT